>JAPQRQ010000007.1:22729410-22742157 GCA_037367365.1 Apogon talboti
GTCATTGTGAGTTGATGATATTGTCTTGTTTTGTAAGTATGTAACTGTATTTTTGTTCTTTAAAAATCAAAAATAAATTATTAAAAAAAGAAGAAGAGAAAAAACTGAATAAAAAAGGACTTTTTCAGCAAAATGTATCTTTAACTAAACATAAAACAAGTGTCTCCATCCACATAGGAAAGACGACCCATTGATTTATCCATCTGTGGATAAAAAGAAATAAAAGATAATGAAGGCAATGTTCGTCATGCATGTATGATTAAATAGTCTGCTGTTTATCAATATGACATGGGTTCAGTTTTACTGGGAGTGCATTTCAGAGCCTGTACTTGTTATTTTTCTTCAGTAAAAGTTCAGATCAGTCATTTTTCACACAAACATGTGTACTTCACCTTGGGTAAAGAATGTGTGTACTTTTGCCACCTGCTGACAAACAGAAGGATTAATTGTTCCATTATGTGTTGTGAGAATTCTCCTCCTTCTCAAGCTGAATAAAGTCTTTAAAACCCTCTTGGATTCACTGAAAAAGCATCATCGTGAAGCTGAAACCAGGCCAGTTTTTCTGAGTTCAAGAAAAGGTGACTTTTACGAAACATGCGAGTCCCACAGGACAGTGATACTGTGAATAATGCACTATGAGTCACGCAAAGGAACTCAATGCAGCAATGAAAATGAATGGAAAACATCACATATAATAGTAAAACACCAAGCTTTGCTTCTCATACTTAAGTTGACTTTTACCTCTAATTAGGTACATGAATATTTCCTCAACAACTGGATGTACGACAATGTGAAAACATCAGTACATAGGCTATATTGATCATGATTTTAACACTGAGTCAAACCAGTTGAATAAATAAAAACATAACCGGGGAAAAACCGAGAAAGGTGACAGCTATATAGACATAATGCATGTGTGATCTATACGGTATCTTCTCCCTATGGACTTGACTTGGAGCCAGGTGTGGATGCCTGTGACATTGTGCTGTACAGCGTGTTATTTACGGTCACATCACATGTTCATTGAGCCATAGTAACACACTGAACTCTGTGCCTTCTACAAAGCTGGCCCTCTATTCATCCGGTTGCACTCATACATATTTGATATGCTTAAATAAACATTTTTCAACTGGAGCACATTGCGTTCATGTGTGTTTTAGTTAATCCTATTGAGACGGCCAAGACACAGCACCGCCATGACTCACATTTTAATACTTTATGGTTATGGACAATCACCACACCCCTGACACCACTGACACCACTGTGCTCTTAATAACCCTTAAACCATAAATTTTCCACATAGCACTGAGTTTGCATTGAAAACAGGAGGACTGGTGTCTGAGCTGCTTGAATTTTTGCACCAGAAGTTGTTAAAAACACCCAAAAGCAAAGTGACAGCCTGGCAGAGAACATGCAAAGATGCATGAAATCTGAGCCTAAAAATGTGTGATTCTGACAAATACTGACTTAAAACATTAGAATTACACTGTTAATCATGGATATCGTTTCTGTCGGATGGAAACCTCACGGTTATTAGTACATTTTTGTTTTTTGTCATAAAACGATTCTATTGTTCAGTCTTCATGTTGGCCTTCATGATGGTTTTAGAAACATTTAACCAATGAAAAGTGTTGAAAACGGCTTTGGACTACATAACTCCATTCATTTATTTAGAATATATGCATATGTACATTTTTTTGGTTTTTTTTAAATGCGGATATGTACTTGTGTAACTGTAAGTAAAACAGTTTTTTTGGTGAAGTTTATTTTTATACATTTCTCATAATTATTTTTTTGAATTAACAGTGTTATAAATTATATCATAAAAAATGGTAAAATTGGTAAATAGTGACTTAAAGACATACATGTAAAACAATATTTGGTTTGACATTAATAGCTTCTGCTGTGTTTGGATCACATGATCAGAAATGAGCACCACTGAGGAATTATGAGTTAAAAAGCCAAATGGACATGTTTAGAGACACAACAGCTCCACGATGACGTTAATCCTACACATGGTTCAAGTGGCGTAAAATGATACATGATTTTTATTGTTTATGTTGTATTTAATATTTTTATATGTTTAGTTGAACACTGTGATGTGTTTCAGAATCTATATCAGACATTTATTGAATGCATCCGCAGTTAAAATGGCATATTGGGACCTGTCTATTCCTTGGCATTAGCTGAATAGACAATCAAGAACTGAAAGATGCAATCATTATTTTGTATTTCTTCATACTTTTCATGGTGTGTCTCAATTGTGCCTTCAAGGGAGAGAGAAATAAATGACATTTCAACATATCACTCAGACACATAACTATAAATTGTATAGATCTCTCTTTTTTTTTTTCCAAATCTGACTTTTCAAGGTCTGGATTAGGAGTTTAACCGAAGTTAAGAGGTATCTAGCTTGATCTGAACGACAAAGAACTGACTCAATGAAATTAAATCTGGGTCCTCGGTGGGTACGGGCTCCTGCTTGACAGGGTACAGATGGAACGGCCAGCCTGGTATAAATATAGCCTCGTCCTGAGCACACTATGTACACGTGACCCTGGAGGCTTTAGTTTCAATGGAGTGAGACCAAACACTAACACTCCACTAAGTACTGCAGCAAGTACAACACTGCTGTGAGCAAAAGACAGTTTGGCGAGTGTTGAATCTGCCCACAGATCTAAGCTAAGTACAATGATCAATCCAAAATATCACAGAAAGAGAGATTAGGGTCTCATTGTTGTATATGATCCATATGTGAGGTGGTTCTCTGAAGACAGGTGTGTGGCTTTAAATATAATCCTCCATAAAGGTGGTATTAATAGATGATTACTACGTCACTTTATTTAGTTGCCAGGTACATAAAACGTGTACATGTGTTTTATTTCACTAGACTGAATCAAAATTCCATTACTTCAAAATCTGCTCAGTCCTCTTGGCAGATGCTTGCACATTTTTCCTTTTCTGCACCTCAAACTTATATAATTTGCTTAATGCTCTGGACGCCACTGCAGCTTGACACTGAGCTATTCTGACACAGGTCTGTGCAGTTGGCATGAATTCCTTCCAGGGGTCAAGCTGTATATGTTTCAAGAAGGTGTCCTGCAAGGCCACAAACTAATTCTCTCCTCCTCTGACACCCTCAGTGGGATAAGAAGACACAAATGCTTGAAGTTCGCATACTATGCAGGCTGTAACACAGACATATAACTATCCATAAACATTTCTCACTTAAAAGTACACACTGTCAGCTCCATGCATTAACCTGACGTTGCTGTAAAAGGTGCATATTCTCTGCTTCCTGCTGGGGATTCAGTGTCTTGTGGACGTTGAGGAACTCCAACATGACTGTGAGCTTCATATGCATCATATCAGTCCCTTGTTGCATAACTGTTCTAGACTGACATTATTCAAACACTGTGGATAACATGTCAACAGCCAGCCGATGTCTCTGGTGTCTCATTTGCAGATGATTCAACTTCCCATGCTCACAGTCGCAGCTAATCTCACCAGACATTAAAGCCTGGCCACCCTTATTGTGAGTCACAAACCATAATTATACGCCAAATGTCTCGATTTTCCTTTTGGCAATGCAAGTATGTACAGTTTTCTGCAATATATGCTCACATAAACCAGGAAAAAGAGTTGGACTGAAAGTGAAAAAATGCATAGAGTCTAATTTGGTAACCTCTCGCTTTAAGGACAGGCAGTAGACAGCTGCGTAACAGGAGACAGGGCTTCAATTCAGGGCAAAGGCACTGTGACCAGCTGACACTGGACCTGCCTACATCTCTGGACACTGGATGGACGAAAACAGGAGGAAAGACACTGCCAGTGGACAAGATGAGACGAGATTGAGAACAAGTAATCACAGTTGCCAAAATGTCAGAAGTGTGCAGCAGAGTTGGATTAGAGGACGTGGAGGGGTGTGTTATATGGTACAGACGGGATGACATGCAGCGGTAATGATATGAGCGAGTGGAAGAAGCAGGTGTGAGCCAGGCAGCTGCGGGTGGGTGGACGGGGGGCATCCCACAGACGGGGTGGCCTGATGGGATCGCCCCATGTGGGAACGCTGCCTTGGTGACACTCCTTTGGAAAAACCAATTTAAGTTAATGATGTGTCTATAGTGTTAAAGCGTTGTAGTGATCAGCGGCGTTATCGCTGTCCTTTAATATGGATACATCTCAGTTCAGTGACTTTATGAGCATCTGTACCTTTCAGTCTGGGATCACTTCGTCCTGTCTATGGTGAAGCATCCTGTTGAGTCACGCCTCCAAAACCAAAGCGTTCTGAATATATTATTAGAAGAGTCATCTGCCGACTCGCATTAAATTAAAAAAATACACACTTAATGTTCTTGTCAAACATGTGAAGTAAAGTAGGTATAATCCCCAATTCCAAAAAAAAGTTGGGGCACTATAAAAATAGAAACAGAATGCAGGGAATCTGTAAATTCATAAATGTGATTTGTAAATCTAATAAACTCATACATTATCCACAATATAACGTAGAAAATGATTGATGGTAGCAACATGCCTCCAAAAAATTGGGACACAGCAACAAACCTACTGTAAGTGATGGCTTTTAATGTCTCATCATTGACATATCTATATAAAATAGTATAAAGACTCAGAAAATATAAAGAAATCTCTGTTCACAAGGAATAAGTCTGAGAGTCAATACCAGCTCATTGACATCTTCAGGTCCTCAGGCTGTACCGCATTAAAACCAGGCATGATTCTGTAATGGAAATCACTGCATGAGGAACACCTCCAGAAATTACTGTGTTTGAAAACAGTTCACCAAGATATAAATGCATGTTAGAGCCCTACCATGTAAAGAAGAACATGATCCAAACACACTGCCATCCTCTCTGAACCACAGCTCATTAAAAACCGACTGAGGCTGTTCTGAGATAAGACAAATTGAAATGTGAACTTCTTTAAGGAATTTTGGACAGTGCATCCAAAATTAAAACTACCTCATTTTTTCTTAAAATGGTTCATTTTCTCAATTTAGTCATTTGATATGCTTTGTGAATAAAACATGGCTTTATGAGAATTGCAATTCAGTCCATTCTGCTTTTATTATTTCCATTTTACACATTATCTCAACTTTTTCGGGCTTTGTAATTATAAAATAAGTTTCTTTTTTAAGGACTTTACAACTTACAAATTGCTTTACACACAAGACAAATAGGCCTTGAGTTATATTACATTTGAAGTGTAAGCAAACCTTTACAACTACCCTCAGGTCATGTTATAAAATATCCAAAAATACTCTGTATTGAATATAATTTTATCTTTATTTTTTTTACATTTTCTTCAGGATATGTCATTATGTGACTATGCAAATATGTCAAGATGTAAAAATGGTCATTGTCGCTGTATGAGCATTGATAGCTTTAAGTTTTCACATGTTACTAAGGGCGTCATGACCAACTTCAGTTCACAAATCCTACTTAAGTGGACACTTCAACATGTGGACAGGAGCCAGGGATTGAACCACAGACCTCCTAGGCTGTGAATGAACCCATCAATGTGAAGAGACCAGGACTGTGGTGATATTAATGTTAGAGCAGGATCCAAACTGTTGCATCTGAGTCACATGTTGTAGTTTCAGACAAAATGATGCACAGATTAAAAAGTATTCAGGAAAAATTCACATAGAACAAACATACAGGCTGTGGGAAGATAGCGTTGGTAAAACAGCATGAGACATATGAGAGAATGCTGTATCAATCAGGAGAACTAATGGAGCTAATGTCAAAGACCGCATCGACTTTCTTCTTGAACATCATCCACCTGCCAGTTAGACTCCCATAGAACATTTGATATCTGATAACGGGGCATTAATTAGACCTGGCCTGAGTCATGGATGTTCAGAGGTTTTGTCCAAAGGTCAAAATAAAACCCTTCTGGAAACTTAAGCTCAAAAATCTGAAATGGTCTCAAAACAGTATCTTGATATGTTCATCTGCTACTGATTATACCCCAAAAATTAATCATTTCCCCTTTTTTTACTCAAATTTGTGTGTTTAGAATTCCGAAAATAAGTGTGTAATGACTTGGACTAAAATTGGCTGAAATGATAGACCAGAAATGCTAAATAGTATGGAATCAGATGTATGATTCAATGGCAATGGAAGAAAAAAAAGCACATTTCTGATATAAAACACTTAAAAATGAGATAAATTTGAACTCTCATAGACTCTTAAGATTATAAAACTTAAAGCGTGTTCATTCTCCTTCAATCTGATCTGTCATTCCTTTTTATCTCCCAACATGTTGTTAAATATCATGTTTTCATGCTTCTCATAGTGCAAAATGGATCAATCCTTCTGTAGAGGTTCCCCCGTATCAAGGGGGTATCTGTCACATGTCCACCATTTCACATTTACATATTCAGCTCTGCTATTCTCCGGGCCACAGTCAAGAAAACTTGTACCATCTGCTGTATAATATATCGGGTTGGACAGCGTTTACACCATGGCGGCCATTTTATTTGAGTGAAAATAAAATCCGGTGTCTTTCCGCCTTAATGCGTGATGCGGGGAGGCCTGACCTCCACTGCAGACTTGGCAAAAGCGAGGTTCAGCTTTTTCCAGTTGCTTCCCCTGAACAGCCCTGCCACCCCCCGCCCATCCTTTCAACCCCGTCCCCCCACCGCTACCACCACTACACCTCCTCCTCACACATGCTCCCACTATCCTACTGGTGCTATGTATGGGCCAAGCGTGGGTGAGGTGTTGGGGGGGGGGGGTCAGCTGCAGAACCCGTCTTGGATGACTGAAATGTAAATGTGCTCCTTTCATAAACTGTTGGAGTATCAGTACAGAAGCTCTGGCCAATCAGGGCCCAGCAGGCACTAAAATGGCCAGGCCAATGGCTGAGTGTCTGCCCAGTATATAAACAAGCAGCAAGGACCTCTCCCGTTGGGTGACCCCTATTTTGGCTGTGGTGAACAGGATCTGATCCCAAGGACTGTTACCTGTGTTCTTGTCTGGTGTGCAGGTAAAGTAATGTCACAGATGTTCATTTGTGAAGCTGAGGACGGAGCAGATTTTTGGAGACATGTCTACACTCATAGGAACATTAAAAGTTAACTGGTTTTGCTGCCTATTTTAGTGGGCATTATTACATTTAAAGATAAGTGCACAATTTAAGTCATATGATGCACTTTGGGAACAAGAAATCTAATGATATCATTGAATTTGATCCCATTTGTCTGATAGTTATTGAGCTAATTAAAAGGAAACATTGAGTATTTTTACTACAGAAGTGCATGTATTTTTAATTTCTATGTGTGTAAGTTTGCTGCTGTCTGCTCTGCACATGGCTGTCCCATTTGGGATTTGATTAATGTGGGCAGGTGCTTCACAGTTGGAGACATGTAGGCAGACCTTTAGGCCTGAAGGCCCTGACTGCTCCGTAATTGAATTTAGCCTCCTAAGTCTTGAGGAGAATAGTCAGAAGCAATGTAACTACTGTTGTGATTGGGTTTAGATTTTTTCTCGAATGATGTAACAGGTGGTGTTGCATGCATAAGTGTTTTATTAGTCATGTGATCAACTTGTCGGGACAAAACTAAGCAAGTTATAAAATCGTGATAAGTTTCTGTATTTAGATCATAAAAAGTAAATGGGAACTAAGTCATTCTGAGTACAGCTGCAGCCACATTTTAATTGAACATATCAAGTTAAAGTCAGAGGGGGACACAAATTGGATTCAGAAAAACTGTGGAGTGTTTCTGAAAAAAAAAAAACATGTATGAAAAACCAGCAATGCTTCATCATGTATATTACTGGGTCAAAGTGTAAACTAGAGAATTGGAGTTTTGTGCATGCCATGAGAATTAAAATGTTACATGTAAGAGCTGGGGACATTTTGGAGAAAGGGTTGGTGTTATACAGTCAGATGCACTGGTGCTAAAAATACCCAGCCAGCATGGTCTCCTCCCCCTGATCTATTTCAACCAGACATTTGATCCTTCGGGAATTGAGTGACACTTGTTCCCAGGATTCCTCAGCAGACACCACTGAAACTCTGCAGCTGTCTTGCAGAATAACCCATATATCTAAGTGCATGTGGCATATTCAGATTTCCCTGCAACATGTCAATCTCAGAGAAAGTTACTCATCTCTGTGCTTTTCTTCAATTCGCAGTGTTAGAAAAGCAATCATGCCTTTCGGAAACACCCACAACAACTTCAAACTCAACTACAAAGTTGAGGAGGAGTTCCCCGACCTGTCCAAGCACAACAACCATATGGCCAAGGTCCTGACCAAGGACATCTATGGCAAGCTGAGGGACAAGCAGACCCCCAGTGGTTACACCCTGGATGACGTCATCCAGACCGGCGTTGACAACCCTGGTGAGACACTTGAATGAAACAACACTGTGCCCTGGTTTACGACATTTCACACAACCATGAACCCACTCAAGCATTTCCTTTACTGAGACCAAACATGTCACCTTTCTATCTCCAGGTCACCCCTTCATCATGACC
Organism: Apogon talboti; assembly: GCA_037367365.1. Taxonomy (NCBI): domain Eukaryota; kingdom Metazoa; phylum Chordata; class Actinopteri; order Kurtiformes; family Apogonidae; genus Apogon; species Apogon talboti. The sequence goes on from JAPQRQ010000007.1 coordinate 22,737,920, forward strand.
GTCGGCTGCGTCGCTGGTGATGAGGAGTCCTATGAGGTCTTCAAGGATCTGCTGGACCCCGTCATCTCCGACCGTCATGGTGGATACAAGCCCACTGACAAGCACAAGACTGACTTGAACTTCGAGAACCTGAAGGTGCAGTACAGCAGAACAATAACACCACAAAAAAAAAAAAAAAAAAAAAAAACCTTCATTACCTTCAAAAAGTTTGAATACAGACAGAAATTTTTAGTTCCATGCAGTAAATCATCTGGTTTCAATGCACAAATCATGATGGAGCACAGCTGTCAGCCACCTTCACCGTGTACATTTTGTCCTCAGGGCGGTGACGACCTGGACCCCAACTATGTTCTGTCCAGCCGTGTCCGTACTGGCCGTAGCATCAAGGGATTCACCCTGCCCCCCCACAACAGCCGTGGAGAGCGCAGACTGATTGAGAAGCTGTCCGTTGAGGGTGAGTTATTAGAGGAACGCAAAGGGTTAACTGACCTAGGTTTTGACCATGGGAAAGTGCAAAGTACTGCAGAGAAAGTGGATAAAACATTAATCTGGATCTCAGAGAGCATTGTGTAATTTAGATATATGATGTCGACTTAGTACTACTGTGTGCTTACTGTCTAATAAAGAACACATTTTTTGTAGTTTTTTGTAGTTTGATACAATTTCAATAGTATAAATAAAGTGGCTGCATACTTTTCTTGGCATTTCCTGACTGCATCCTGTTCCTTCCAGCTCTGACCAGCCTGGATGGTGAGTTCAAGGGAAAGTACTACCCCCTGAAGTCCATGACCGACGCCGAGCAGGAGCAGCTGATCGCTGACCACTTCCTGTTTGACAAGCCCGTCTCCCCCCTGCTGACCTGCGCTGGTATGGCCCGTGACTGGCCCGACGCCAGGGGCATCTGGTGAGTCTGTCCAGTAATTGTCAGCTGTGAAAACACTCAAACCCCCCAGGGTGGATTTGCACCCTCTACATCACCTGCACAAGTGGATCCCTGAGTGTTTGATGTTGATCCGTTCCATCCTTTTATCTCCTCTCAGGCACAACGACAACAAGACCTTCCTGGTCTGGGTGAACGAGGAGGATCACCTGCGTGTCATCTCCATGCAGAAGGGCGGCAACATGAGGGAGGTCTTCAGGCGTTTCTGCGTCGGCCTGGGAAAGGTACATATTATTAACAACCCAAACTGAGCTATGGTGAAGCCGTAGATGTTAGATGTGACACTTATCGCCACCTCTTACCTTTCAGATTGAGGAGATCTTCAAGAAGCACAACCACGGCTTCATGTGGAACGAGCATCTTGGCTACATCCTGACCTGCCCCTCCAACCTGGGAACCGGCCTGCGTGGTGGTGTCCACGTCAAGCTGCCCAAGCTGAGCACACACCCCAAGTTCGAGGAGATCCTCGGCAGGCTGCGTCTGCAGAAGCGTGGCACAGGTTTGCAAATCTACACTTTATAACATTAACATGTGGAAAGGCCTGAAAAAGCAGGCCTCTCCACATGTAACTTTAGAATGCAACACCTGAGTTAAACCTGAGAATATGATGCAGTCTAACCAAACTAATCACAACTCTGGTCAACACGAGTCACATGACGCATTTGTTCCACATTTTAGTAGCGACATGTAGAGAAAAATTTGTAAAGCAACATGTGAAATAGTTAATAAAGGCCACATCCCAGATCTTTTATTCTCCAAAACAGACTTAAATCAGGCTGATAACTACCTATATTATGACTGATGTGTAATATTTGAGACTTTTAACACCAGAATGTAAAGTGCTCATTCTGAGATAAAAATAAAATACATAAGCACTTTTTATTTATTACGAATGACCTCTCACAATCTGCCCACTTGGGGACCACGACCCACGCTTTGGGCCTCACTGGTCTCCAGAACATGTGCAGTTGTCTGTGAAATCCCATTCCTTACCCTCTGTCCTCTGCTCTCTGTAGGTGGTGTGGACACCGCCTCCGTCGGTGGTGTCTTTGACATCTCCAACGCTGACCGTCTGGGCTCCTCCGAGGTGTACCAGGTTCAGCTGGTGGTCGATGGTGTCAAGCTCATGGTCGAGATGGAGAAGAAGCTGGAGAAGGGAGAGGCCATCGACAGCATGATCCCCTCCCAGAAGTAAAGGAGGACAGTCTAATGTTTTTATCACGACCATTCATGTGCAATCGAGCCAGCTGACTGGCCTGCAGAGGAAACAGCTGCTCGACTAGAGACTCTTGACTCTGCTCACCTCCTTTTCTTCCTTCCAGTTTTTTTTTTTCTTTCCCTTGACCTTTTTTTCACGTTTTCTTGTGTTGGTTGGTAACATCCTGGGATCAGCCTCCACTGAGCTGGGCTCGCCTGGCAGACGTGGCATCACCTACTTTTGTAACTAAAAAGTAATAATAATTATTGAAGCTGTTCATACTGCTCAATAAAAAGTACCCCATGTAACAACAGTTCACTCATTTTGGTCTTTTGTCGCACCATGAGGATTTAAGACGTTTAGAAGGAACACTAAGGTCATCAGATTATTTTCAGATCAGAGTAAGCATCACACCATGAATCTTTGAATCAAGACACTAAAATGAAGGAAAAAATGCCAACATCAGTGAATTTTATTAATCTTCAGCTCCACGTTTTCCTCATATTCCACAACCACTCGATCTCGGTTTACAGTTTGTTTCTGAGGGGAGGAATTAAACAGTACAACAGTGTAAAATTACTCATACAGGTCAAACTGTGAATGTTCTTCAGTCTCATTAAGTCTCTTTTGCATATAACATAAACCTCTCTCAAAATCAGATTTAAAATGACAATGCATGTTAAATACTGAGCCCTCTGGAGTCATAATACTGCACCGTCCACTGAGCAGACCAGTAACACGCTGTACAGTCAGGTAATTAAAACTCAAAGCCAGAAGTTTTCACAGTTGATTCCACCAATGTTCACCCACCTTGTACTAAGAATAAGTTGTTTGACACTAGGTTATGAGGCTCGTAGCCCACTTTGATAGTTTCCACTAAAATGCTCAGCATTTAAATTGGTGACCAGGAGAGCTTAGTAACATTTCTATGGCTTGAATGCAACCCAGGGCTTTCAACTCTTCAGAGGCGAACTGGATTTGGTGTAAATTTAGGTTAAAATTCACACTGGTGTATTAAGGTGGAAATTTCGTCCTGTCCATGCTTAATCTAAACAAGAACATACTGTATGTTGCGGTACATTTCATGGCATATCTAAATACTTCAAAAACCAAACATCCATCTCAAACAAACTGAGTCCTCTCTCTCTCTCTTGCAAACGAGGTGGAGTGAAGTTACTAAACGTCGCCCAAGCCTTTCTGTAAGTTTTTGTGAATCGGGGAAGGGCCAGGTGCTCCGTCCGGCACCTTTTCTTAGTTTCAATTCTAAAAACTGACTGTGTGTGCATTTCACAAAGCTTCCAATCCTAGGTGTGCATCTTGTTTCTTTTTTTTTAAATATCCTAAACCCCAAACTCTGAAGTCATGCAGGATTGCAGGTTGGTTTTGTTCCCCATTGTCACTGACAGAAACTGCTTTAAACTAGAATTACTTCCCTTGCTCTAGCTATAAATAAACCTTGAGCTCTAAGATATATACTATATTCATATATTTTATATACAGCCATCAACTGACTGATATAAATCCTGTTTTTTAATGATATTATTCTAAAAAATAAATAAAGTACCTGTGCAAATATCCACAAATTGAAGTGTTTCACATTTAAGACATTGGCGCCCTCCAGTGGCTAGTTCTGGGTATTACCTATACAGGTACACTGGAAGGAGCTGATTCAAGTCAAAGCAAAGTGCATTGAGGTCTATATTACCTAATGCTAATATACACCACAATGAAAAATGTCCAGGGAGAGGACAAGGACAGACTCCCGGTGTCCATATCAGTGTTTGCTTTTAGCCCCTGTAGAGACGAACCGGTCAAACCAGACGCCTCCGTTCAGGCTCTGAAAACAGCCAACACCAAACAGGCCCGAGGAGAGATGCCGTACATGGGTCTACAACGTGAGAGTGTGGAAGATGGCTGAATGTTTTCCCTGCCAAACGAGAAAACAGGGTCTCAAACGAAGAGCTGAGGAAAGCCAAACGCTCATTGTGACGATAGAAAAAGTTGGTGGTACATATGAGGTGATGGACAGCTAAGGTTGGCGTCCCTGTTAAATGGGGACAGAAATGGGAAGGGGAGGAAGGAGGGGAGGGAGAGGGTGTT
>JAPQRQ010000007.1:22751662-22763299 GCA_037367365.1 Apogon talboti
GAAGGATAATCCGGGGCCACACGAGGGCTCGCCAAAAGGCCTGAGTGAGTACAATGTTTTGATAAGCATGGATCCATACCCATGTGGAGCTCAAGCTGCAAGTGTAGAAGTTCACAACACCAGCGCTACATGACTTAGTATTAAATTTGATCTGAAGTGAATCTTGTCTGCAGGAAACATATTTCATGTATAAGGTGATGCTATTTTAGCAGAAAAAAACAGAGCAAGAGCAGAACAAGCCTTAAGTCTTAAACAGCAAGAAATTAAAAGCACTAAGAACAGGGAATGCAAACAGTAGGGTGGTAGAATAAAGTCATTAAAGGAACATATGGCTCTTGTAAAGGACTACAAACATAAAACCAAACCCTTTCTTAACCAGTTTATACATTATTTGAATAGGGATGCACCGATATAGGACACACGTCCTTTTAACCACCATCAGTTTAACACCAAATAAGTTACAGATGTTTATCAGTTGATTTGAGCCCAGTTCAGTGTGTTGCATATAAAACTTGCATTGATGTGAACTGATGCATCTCAGCTCAGTTTATCCAGTCTTGTGATCATTTTTACCTTTTCACTTTTTTAATGTGTTGTACTTTTATTGTGTTGTTCTTCTATTGCTCTATTTATTCATTTTTAATTGTGATGTTTTCTGTTACCTGTCTAGGGAGTATGGATTCAAATTAGCAGTTTTCATATTGAAATCTGATGTTCATTAATGTGCACTGTCAATCAATCAATCAATCAATCAATCTGAGAGGCTAGTTTTACGACATTTTGCAATGTAATTTGTATTTTTCTTCATATTTATGGGTTAGGGTTATTGCTAAGTTATCATCAGCTTTAAGAAATGTACTACAATATTTTTGTTGAAAACTCAGCCAACATATTGGTTCATACATAGTAACACAAAGAGGAAGATGGAAATTGTTGATGAACCTTGTTAAACTTTCTTTACTTGTCACGATTTCGACAGGTGGCATACACTAACCTGCGAGTGAGTTTCGAGGTCAGCTTGGTGAAGAGGTTGGAGGTCGCCCTGGTGCGGGCATGGGGCAGCGGGCTGGCGTCGTGGTGGGACAGGGTGGGGGAAGTGGGCGGGGCAGAGTAAACTGGGGTGCCGCGGTCCCTCAGCTGACCCCCATGAAAGGTGCTTCGGATCGTGGAGCCTCGGGTCAGACGGCATCGGTCCGAAGAGGAAGAGGAGGCGGCTCCGGCTCCAGCAATGCTAAGTGTGGAGGGGGAGGCCGGAGGCATGCGGTGGCCCAGTGAGCTGCAGAAAGTGGAAACACAGAAGATAAACCTTGATGTGTCAGGTCATCCGCTTCCGTCTACACTTCACTGGTTGCTCACATTTTAATATATCCAGAGTTTAGTCTTTAATTGTCCAGGGTTTAGATTTAAGGCTCATTCAGGAGAAAATAACTGCAAAAATTTAATATTATACTGTATTAAACTATTAATATTATGATTTTATATATGCAAAAATAATGTATAATTATATTTTCATTAGTCTATATTATCATTGGATAATATAATTGATGAGCCATTTCTGTTAATGAGTTCTGTGAGTGAGTTCACCATGTTTCTACGGTAGCTCAGAACACACTTTTGTTGTAACTATTTGTTTTATCCATTTTATAAAGGGTGGTATTCGGTGTTATGATGCATTACCATGGGAACAGATATGAGCACTGTCAATGAAAATGAAAAAAACTACCTGGTATGACTCAGGAAGAAATTATGTTTACAGACAACTAATGCATTTTGTTCAAGTTATATCCTTTCCTTCTATTGAATTAGGTGGAAGCAATATTAAATAATGGTTATATAATGTGTGATGCCATTGACAGGTGTCCATGCACAACAGGATGTTGGAAGAAAATTAAGGATTTCTCTGAATTTGAACATTATTGGAAACATTTGGTGCAAGTACACAAGTCAATAAAAAATAAAATAGGTTTGTTGGTTTTAAATGTAGCATTAAACAATGAAATGAAAAAAACGGCTGATAGACCTTTTGCTTGGAAGATATTTTGGCTCATAAAATACAGGTGATAACATTATAACATGTACAATTCAAAAGCTGGAAACTTAGCTGTAAATGGGATGAAGCCAGCTCTTGGCTGGTTTAGCAGAAAAAAAAAAAAAAAAGCCACATCACCATCAGGTGTGGGATTAAATACATGTTACTTGCAGAATTCAACCGTTTTCCAGTCCATCCAATGTCTGATCCAGGCACATTGTGTAACCAAATAAGCACCCTCTCCAAACAGCATAATTACTGGTCTGTGGCTGGACCTTTTTTTGGGCGTTTTACAGAATGTTTTTAGTCTCCATCACCCTTCATGACTTTCCCTAAGCAACGGTATCAGTACAGTCTGGTATACTTCTATGTTGGAGATATTCACAGAAATTTCAAATGTGAGTTTCACTTGTAGAAAACGGCAAACTAAAAGCAGGCAAGACACAAAATTCACTGTTGAGTTCTATTTCAGATTTTCACACATACTCCTAACAGCAGAACAAGTGAAGGTGACAAATGTTTCTACCTCGAGAAATTATTTTCAGGCTAAGTGACTAAAGCATCCATCCTGCTACTAAAATCTGATGCGGTTTTAGTGTACAGGCGCTGTAGGCTTTGCAGCTTCATCAGATAGTTGCAGCTTGACCCGTTGGAGTATTAATAATGATCTGTGAGGCTTCTGCAGGATTGAATGAGTTAAATTAAAGATGTTTTAAGACTGTTACAAATGTAGTTTAAGACCACTCCAGACCACATCCATGCTGGTAAAAAAGGAAAGGAGTCTGAGTTTGGTGAAGCCTCTGATGTGCTGTACATTTTTCAACAAACAGGTTAATTTTCCTGTCAGTGTCTTTGACCAAGGTACTGATGAAGATCTACAGTTGCCTTCAATGTTATGTCACTGCTCCTCGTGTGCTAATGTTAATGCTAATACTTGGTGATGTGTGTATTATGGGTAAAATACAGAGACCGAATTTCCCTAGAGGGATAATTAAGAAAGTTAAGCTTAACCTCACATCTCATGCAATTCTTTTTCTTAAACCAAAACTCTAAATCTACTGTTTTTACACCAGATGTCATTGAACTTATTTATAAGATGACAGTAACATTTTAACTGATGTTAATTGCATCTTATATCAGGAAATAGACGTTTCTTTGGTACTGACAGCCAACTCGTGTTTATTCCACATTTGTTTGTCTTGCAGTTTTGTTACATCTTGATTATACTTTTCTCCAAGACACATTTAACGTGAGATTGGTAGTGAATGGTACTCTTAGCTTTTGTCTAATTTCTAACTTCTAATGAACTTAGAACCTAATGACACCATTTGTAAGACACTTAAAGGCCTAAAAATCTGAGTATTGAATCTACACAAGCCCTGAAATGAGATGCATAATAAAATATAAACAACATAAAGCGGTACCTGTTGTCTTTGCCGTTCTGCAGAAGGGAGTGCCTGTCAGCGCCTGAGCGGTCTGTGCACACATATGTATTCCGGCGTGTCATGGCGCTTCCAGGGATGTTATTCTGCACAATGAAAAAGAAGTTACAAACTTCTATACCTCTATATAAACACTACATTGTGCACTTTGACATTTGGTGTCAAATGTAAAGTGCGTTACATATAAAACGTATTATTATTTATTATTATTATTATTATTACATCAGTATAATATGCAGTGTTGAGGCTGTGGCCCCTTTGGACTGATTGTCTGAATGCTTACCGTGGTGGCAGTCATGTCTTTGCGGCGGTCTGGGATCTCAGACTTGTTGGGATTGTTGGCACTGCTGACCATCGGGCTGGAGGGAGGGAGGCTATGGCTTCCCATCACGCTGCAGCTGGCCTTACGCGAGGGCATCCGGCCCTCCCGAAGCTCCCGGTCGCCCGTGCTGGTCGGGCTCCGTTTGGGGTGCATGACGGGCATGGAAGGCCCGCCTTGGTTGTGGAGGACAAAAGAGCAAGAGATACAAAGACGAATATAAGGAATATTCTGTGCAGACACAGTTTGATACACTGCAAATTCTGACAATATATTTAAGAATTGACCTGAATGCATTTCCAAGATCACCAATTATACCTTTATATTTTTTACAGAAGTTCATGTCTTGTCAATGAGTCATGTTTCTTTTGCCAGTTATGTAGTAAAATATATTAATAATGATATACATAAGAAGTACATATATAAATAAAATAAAACAAAAAGCCAGGAGTAAATTAAAAGATGGGTTTCTAATAATAGCCGAGAGTTAACACAAATAAATAAAGACCAGTTGCAAAATCAAGGCCAGGTAAAAAAAAAAATAATAATAATATGGATAAACTTCTGCTACCTGTCATACAATATTCTATAATATTGATTTAATACATTCAGCGATATAATCTGGATGTTTTCAGCACTTTTTGGTTCTAGATCATTCATCTGAAGTGTTGCCTGATTTCAGCCACTGCAGGTGTATGTCTTACCTTTTCAGCAAAACTGTCATTTGAAGAAACTTGCAAGTGGGACAGGAAGACAACACTTACACAATAAAAGCCAGCAATGATTGGTTTCTATCTATTGAAACATTACAGGGCTTTTATTTTGAAACATTTAAGGAAGTGCTGCATTTATAGAAAAGCACAATGCAGCACTGATAAACATCACAGACAGGAGTTGGATCAAAACAAGGTTTCATGCTAAAAACAACCATATCTTCTTAATAAATGGAGGAAATTAAAAATAAAGGCCTGGCTCCAATACAAGGGCGTGGCAGCTCAGGCCCTTGTATTGGAGGAAGGAAATATGGTGTTTTCTTCTTGGTTTGTATACACTTTCAACTGCATGTTCAGACTGTGACTATGGTGACATATTTAATAATGATTACAAACATTTCATAAATATCACAACAGTTGCTTTGGTGTCTTTTGTTATATAAGACATATTAATGCAATTTAAGTAAAACACTTGTATATGTTCCCAGTGCACATGTAAATGTCGTCCTAAAGAATATGTAAGAGGATGTAAGAGTAGAGATTTACAGAAGTCGCTGTGTCGTCGCTGCCTGTGGTAGGTGGAGGCACTACGCTGGGACTTGCTATGTGAGGAAGAGGTGGAGGAGGAAGAGGAGCCAGTGGCTGAGGAGTGCTTGTTGGTCCCGTTGGTGATGGGGCTGGGTCGTACCCTCGCCAGGGACAGGCTACTGGCTGTGCGAGCCTCACTGCCCTCCTGTAATGTCAGCAGTGACGAAGGTTAGAAAAACATTTAAAGGTTTCCACTTTGTAAAAAACTGGAGTTAAACCTTGAGCCCCAAGCAATGCATGTATGTATATGAAATTAGTGAGATTCTTGGTGTTTATATGACAGAGGACGTTGACTGGACCACCAATAGCTACAGCAATGTTTCTGCTTATTTGACTGAAAAACAAGTGGTAGAATCACAAGTCCCCTGATCATAAATTAAATCATAAAAAGTGTACATTTTGTTGAAAGAAAGTGAGCTGAAAAGGAAACAGGAAATATAGTGATGATTCCTGGCTTCCTGTCATAATAATGTTTACCCACCATAATGTCTAACAGCAAGAAATCAGTCTGAACAGCATCCAAACTAACTAATTCAGTATAAAATTAATCAAATCAACTTTTTTCTTTTTATGCTCTGAAGTTCATTTAACATTTATTAACGCTTTTCCACATTTTTTACATAGAAATGGTTATAATAAGCATACAGAATTAAAAAATTATATTTGTGGTGCCTGACACTGGAACCCAGACAGAACCTAATCCCTCTAAAAACCTACAGAAAACCCTGAACACTTTAAAGCTTGAATGGAATATAATATCACACAATTGACGGGTGCATAAATCCAGTTAAATAAGATTTTTCCTTACTTTTTTTACAACTAAATCAATAAGAAGATAAAAAATGTTCCATAAAAATTGGAAAAATCATTGCATTACATCATGGTGGTAGTACTGAAACATTTCACATACCCTGCCCTATTATTCCTTTAGTATTTTAACTGTTACAACCACTGTATTCTGACTTTAATTTGTATTTTACTGTTGTGTATTTTATTTTGTTCTTTGTGAAATTAACATTTATATTCTAGTTGTTCACATGAATTCCCTTACTTTCCTGATTAACGCTTTATGTCTGCGTTTCTGTACAGGGATGTGGTTAAATGTTCTCCGTAGCTATTCTGCATGTCTGATGTAAAACTTACATCGCCTTTGCGGCCCAGCAGTAAGTAGGTGGCTGTGACCTCATTGTATTTCTGATTGAGCAGCGAGTCCTTGATTTCCTCTGGAGTAAATCCCATCCCGACCATCACCTCTGAGAAATGCAATCAAATACATAACGTCAGGGAAAAGACATTTATAAAGCATTCCATGTCTTGACCACATTGTCCAGTTTCTACATGGCAAAGGCCTCTTAGTTCAGTCGTTGAACCTTGAAGCGAGGCGGGAAAACAGATGACATATAATGTGCAGTGACAGAGGACCGGCTGACTCACCTATACGCGCTGGATCACTGTAGTCTTCAACAGGTTCTATATGGGGCTTCAGGTCATCCCCCTCATACCCTGTATTTATCCACTTATCCTTCATGACTTGCTGTAGAAACAGAAACGCAAACAGTTGCTTATATTAGGTTTAAATTCCACAAGAGGTTTTTACAGATATGTTTGACTTTTCATTTTCCAGAATAAAACTAAACATTTCATGTCATTTTCAAATGAGACATCCCCCAAAAATTAATAAATAATCAAACTCAGACGAAAAACTGATAGCATAACCATCAAACAAAAGCAACTTTGTTCAGAAAATCAGACAATTATGCAGTACAGACCCTTGGTTAAATTTATAACAGCACTAACTACTCCAATGCTCCAATAAAAATACTCAAAATATCCAATCCAAAATACAACACAAACAGCTCCCATGTTCTATGAAATACACCATCTTTATTGTGTAGCATCCATGTCAAGACATCTTCAGGGCTAAAGAGTGAAGCCATCATGGTTGTATCAAAAACTGCACTTCCATCAATGGCGGCTTGAGGCGTCTCAATCCCCATAGACCCCCATGGTATAATGTCCAACTTTACAGCAGAATTAAACATGTTTAGAACAGTTTTGGTTTCTATTGTTAATTTCCCCCTTTTTGAAACCTGTAGATGAGAAAATTTTCATATAGCTCACCAATTAAAAATATGTTAACCCTGAAAGTTGTGGATTATTTGTTACTATTACTTTCTGTATCTGCTGGGTGGGCTATGATTAGAAGTTTGCATTAGCTTGACTGCTGAGCTGGACATTGAGACCTTAATCCACTTAAGCCAAGATGTCCTTTTCTCTGAGTCCACAAAACATATCCAATTTGTCATTCAACCACTTTACATGTGATGATCAGACTTAACAAATGGAGAAAACATACTTTTTTCTGGACAGGCAGCTCTGCACAGTCACAAGAGTAAAGACACAAGACAAGAGTTTATCAGTAGTTAATTACAATATTCAGCCTGTTGGCATAGGATTAGCTAATGTTAGCTTTGAATGTATTAGATTACCTATTCTGTCAGCTAGCTAATTAGGGCAGCCACTGCTTATTAGAGTTTTTACACATAATATGACAAGTTGACACTATTTATTAAATACTTATCAAACACAATGGTATGTGTTTTTACATTTATTTGGTAGCTAGAATTACTAATGGCATTTAACATGACACTATTAGCATTAGCTTGGTGACTTTTCACTCTTCCCTAACTCCGCCCTCTTATCCAAATATGGGCATTTGTTAAATAATCTGGAGGCTTGAGTCCACAAAACAACAGGTGACGTCATGGAGGCTTCATCCACTATTTACATAAGTATTTATTCCAGTTCAAGAGTAATGTCAAGGATGCAAAGTCTGAAGTGTCAAACAAGTTATCGATGCATGAAATTATTAGCGTATTCTTAGCTTCTGTGCAAATAACATTAGTGTTTTGAGGAGATTTGCTTTTGTATGTATCAGTATTAAAGCCACGTCTAAGTCAATGGTTTAAAGGTTTTATTAATTTGCCAAAATCACTGCATTTCCCAGAAAGACCCACAGCTATTGCGCAAGGCTGGACATCTCTGTTTTGTGTTTGATGGAAAGAGGAGAGAAGTTCACATCAATATTGTGGTGTTAGGATAGGGTTAGGTGGGTTAAATTTCTTATGCGGTAAGTATGTGTTGAAGCCTTCACCTCCAGTGTGCAGCGTTTGGCGGGGTTAAGCACCAGGAATCGGCGTAGGATCCCCTCACAGTCTGTGGACATATAGAAGGGCACGCGGTACTTCCCCCTCAGCACGCGCTCCCTCAGCTCCTGTTGACCACAAGAATTAGAATTATTCTAAATACTGCAAGAAAGGACAATACCCCAAAAAAAATCCCTCAGGTTCATCATTGCAGGTGGTATCCTGTGGTTTGGTCACATATGAGAGGGGTTAAATACACATTTGTCTCCACCCTCTGGCTGAGCTCTGGGGGGGGGGCACTCATTGCCATCTGCTGGAGTTTGGGTAAAAAACACTATGTTTAGTTATTTTTAGCAGCAGGTTCTACAACAGAGTGTACATAAAAAAGGCAACAGAGTGTAGCCTACAAATAAAAGGCAGAAGGGAGCGCTTTCACACTCTTATTGATGGAAGAATGAGGTTTTTGAAGCAGAAATGCAATGGTCAATATTAGAAAGGACAAGATATGAATTCAATATAACTCAAAAACTACATGAAGTTGTATAACGTGTGAATAAATTAAAGTTGGTCAAACTAAGCAGAAAATAATGTATCAATTTCATTTCCTGAACATTATTAGAAGTAAATAATCATCTGGCTTCATTAAAACACTTTAATTAGTAACATTTGTAACTAACTAATGGTCTTCTGACATTACCTCTTGTGTAATGTCAATATGCACGACTCACATACCATAGTGTACATACTGTACATTTTTCCACAATCACTACAGAAATCTGTTTTTCTGATCACGATAACAGGTCTATTTTGACTCTGGCACAGACTGCAGAAAAACACTGAACTCTGAGTTTGTACAGTTGGCAAAAGCTTGACAACAGAATTTCTTTTTGTTAGATGTAAAACAGTTTTTACGTGGCGTTTTTGTACCATTTCACAAAGACATTACAGAATGTTCACCAGTAACAGATTGACAATTTACTATAACTCCTAAATAATTTTATCCACGTAGAGATTAAAGAATTAGGATAACAGATCAAAAAAATCATCAGAAAGCCTTAATGTCTAATAACAGTACCAGACTATGTACTGATACTGGAACAGACACATTATATGGTACATTAACAGACTAACAGATAAATACTTAAGAATATCCATTATCTGGTGGTCAGTGTTAAATCTGACTATATGTTTTAACTCCTAATATTTTTGATACTAATGAGTGTATGTATTTCCTGTACAAAATTCCTGAAATTATGGCACAAAACGAATTATTGTACATCTCACACACATAAAATGCAACAATAACAAGATTATACTATGCAATTTTATCTGTCACCTTCAAAATGTTACCAATAAAGCATCTTTTTAACTAAACTGTAGAATGTGAGGTTAATGTAAAAATATGCAACAACACATTGCATACATATAAGGTATGTCTATAAATGCCACTTATAAACATCTTTTGTCTATAAATAATGCTCAATAGGTTCCAACCATAAAAAGAGTTCTTGTGAGAACCGACAAAACATTACAGAGCGGCAAAACCAACAGTAAAATGCACAGAATCCCTAAAAACAGTGACTGATAATGTGACACACATGCTCCAGTCATATTTGTTGTGTGTTCCACCTGGAATTTTACAGCAGACAAGTCCAGACAAGCTGTTGAACCACATTCTGAGGGTAAATTACAAAGCACTGTGTTTCTGTCTATGTAAAGCGGTAAAAATATGTGTTCTCAGGCCATGTTCAGACCTGGTCCTGCTTCTGTTCTCGTGAGGCCAGCTCTGTTCAGAATGTGTCTCGGGTGATCGCATACGATGGGATCTCAGTTCACTGCTCCATATGCAAGTAAACAAGCTCATCTGTGGCCAAAACGTCTAATTTATCTACAGCTACAGCACACGCTTTCAGTTGAAGTTTAACAAACTGGATTTGTAACATATCTTTGTTAATTAAATTCAATGTGTTTCAGTGTAATGAATAGGTTTTCACCTGCAGTGTTTTGTCATCTGTTCCTCACTGCATGTGATCATATGTTGACGATTAGTGCAATCCTAAGAAGACAACCATTCTATCTGTTTTTACTGGTTCCTTGACGTACATACACTGATGACTGAATCTTTAAGTGCTTAGTATACATACATAATTATCTGCAGGATTATATGAGCTGCAGATACAACAGATACGGTAGAACATTACTTCTGATCTTGTATTTCAGTCTGCCCCAGAATGCATTGGGCTTAGCCTCTGTTTTTGTTTTCACACCACAGAACTGATACAGAAAAAAATGGCTGATCTTTGACTTTCACCATCAGTATCAGCTTTGAAATCATTTTTAAAGACTTATCTTTATCAAAAGGCTTTTATACTATGATTTATACATTGAATCTTTTTTTTTATCTCTTCTCTTTTATTCATTTTCTTGTTCTCATTATTACATATCATCCTATCTTCCTTAGCTTACATTTCATTACTGTTTTATTCTTTTTGCTTTCTTGCTTTTATATAACTGTATTTTATCATTGCTTTTTTATGTTTGTTGTAAAGGGCTTTAGAATGCTGTTTTAATATGTGTTATATGAAAAAAAGTTACATTGTTGTTGATTATCTGAATGAGTAAGAAAATAGGTAAATATCTTACATTATAAAAGGTTATTGTGGGTTATTACATTTGTATAGTTTCAAAATCAAGAAAACATCAGCGGTGTTCTCTGCTCTGAAATACTGAAACCAACCCAACTGTGGGAAAGACGCCAAGTGTCAAATACCACTACAACCTGAAAAACTGACACTCCGTCTGGCAGCTTTAGCGGACGTGTAGAGCGAGACATACATGGTTGGACTTCCGGAAACCGAGAATACTGGCCTACTAAAGAATCTTCCTGTCAGTTTGCGGCAGGATGGTTATTTTTCTTCCGTTTATGCAGGTTTGTGACATATTTTACTGACTAACATAACAGGTTGAAAGAGAACCCTTAATGCTAATGTGCTCCTCGTCAACCACACCTACCCCCACCCTCCGAGTCTGACACACATACCGTCCCTCCTCCGGTTTACTTGCCTTCAGGTTCTGCCCATCGAAGGGCAGCGAGCCGCTGACCAGCGTGTAGAGAATGACTCCGAGACTCCAGACGTCCACCTCGGGCCCGTCGTACTTTTTACCCTGGAAAAGCTCGGGGGCAGCGTAGGGCGGCGAGCCACAGAACGTGTCCAGCTTGTTGCCCAGCGTGAACTCGTTGCTGAAGCCGAAGTCGGCAATCTTGATGTTGGCGTCGGCATCCAGCAGAAGGTTCTCCGCCTGAGTCATACATACATTGATGCAGAGGAGGAGGCCGGGATGGACCATCGGACAGAGGGAGGGGAGAACGGGGTTGTACACACACAGAAAGCAGCACAAT
>JAPQRQ010000007.1:22763313-22774105 GCA_037367365.1 Apogon talboti
GTTGGATGGGGTGGGGGAAGGAGAATTAGTATGAGATAAAGTGGGAGTACACAAGAACAAGAGTTGTCATGAAAAAAGAAAGCGAATGAGGGACAGATGGGAAAGAGGGGGGTGGCGTTTGTGTGTTGTCCAACAACACAGCTACTGGACATGACTCATACTGTATATATGTCACTGCGTGCGTTGAGGAATGTAATAATGTATTAGAACACAAGCCAAGCTCTGAATGCCTCCTACCCTGCCCTGCTTCGTAAAAAAAACAGCCTCTCCACTCATTAGATGCTCCAGGGACCTTTTCAGACACAGATTAAGACTAGTCCCAGATTTTCACTTCAGTGTAATCTGTTAGCAAAGGAAATTTCCCAGTTTCGGACTAGCCTTAATCCCACATCTCTGACAACAGCCCAAAACATCTTCTTGCTTCCTAGTGGAACATGGAACGTAATACTTTGACCTCTGTTTCACTTGATACAGAAAGTTCAGACCAGGTCAACCTGATATCATGGTAGGTGTATTAGGGCCAATTTTAAGAAAAAAAACCTCACAGATTAACACATATTTATGAGAAAAAAAGCTTGGATTTTCTGCACTAAAACTACACAGTAAGTTTTAGGAATAGGCAGTATGAATGTGGTTATGTTGTTTTTTTTTTCCACTAAATTTGTGAGTTTCTTGTGAGTACATACTATATTAACTGTCCAAAAATCTCTGGCAAATGCTCCAAATGTTTAAAACAGCCCAACAATGTAGTCTAAAATCAGGTATTATCCAGCGCCAGAAATACTAAGACATTGACTCCTCTTTTGGTTTGTTTTTTTTACTGAACATCTTTTTCATTTGTGTTCAGTCACACATTTATAGCAAAGATTAAACAACCAGTATTAAAATGAAAAATCCTTCCAAAAGGTTTAATAAAATAGAAATAAATTCCATATATCTGCAGGATGTACAGCTGTCGTTCCTGCTGTAAAGTTCAGAGCATTTAAATAAGTTTCTCACCTTCAGGTCTCTGTGGACGATGTTCTTCGTGTGGCAGTAGTGGACGGCCGAAACAATCTGCAAACACGTGACAGAAAAACCTGAAGTCCAGCTAAATAAATAGGAGGAGAGCTGCAATGTGAACGTCAGGAGACAGTGCACTGTTACCTGTCGAAATTTGGCTCTGGCTTCAACCTCCTTCATTCTCCCATGAGATACGAGGTAGTCGAACACTTCACCTATGAAAGAGCGACGTAGGAATATATCAGTCATGTGATAAATCTAAAAGCAAGCAACTAGATTCTCTACTACATGTTGTATTCTCAGGCCTGGGTTAGACTATTTATGTCACTAAATCAATTTCAAGAATTTCCGGATATTTAGTGGAATCTGGAAGAGAAAGAAACACTCCTCCACCCTCCTCTAATGGCGGCCACAAAAATGTGAAAATGAAAGGAAGTCTTTACCAGAAGAAAGAACATAGGAGAAAGATGAGGAATAGGAGGAAGACGAGGAGGAGCAGGATTAGGAGGAAGATGAGGGGAATGATGGTGAAGAGGAGAAAGATGAAGAAAAGAGGAAGATGAGGAATGGGAGGAATAGGTGCAAGAAAGGGGGGGCAAAGGAGGAGGAGCAAGAGGAGGAGGACACTGAGGGAAAGGAGGAGGAAGAGGAGGAGGAGGAGGAGGATCAAGAACGAGAAGAAGACAATGAGGAGAAGGAGGTATAGAAGGAGGATGATGACGATGAGGAAGAGGAGGAAGAGAAAGGAGAGGACAACGAGGAAGAGGAGTAGGAGGAGGGATATGAGGAGCAAGAGGAGGACACGGAGGAAAAGGAGGAGGAAGAGGAGGAGGAGGAGGAAGAAGAGAGGGAAGAGGGCAAGGAGAATAAGGAAGAGGAGGACGACGGGGAGGAGGAGGATCAAGAGCAGGAAGAAGACAATGAGGAGAAGGAGGGTGATGACAATGATGAGGAGAAGGAAGACAGGGAAGAGGACAATGAGGAGGGAGAAGAAATAGGAGGAAGATAATGAGGAAGAGGAAGATGAGGATGAGGAATAGGAGTAAGACAATGAGAAGGAATAGGTGCTAGAAGGAGAAAAGGAGAACTGTTCTAAACTAAAAGACCAGTGTGTCTGATTTTAAAGGATGTTGTGTCGGTTCCTTATGGTGTGGGTCACTGCTGCATTCTGGGTAATGGGGTTTGTTTAATCTATGGGGGAGAAACCTCCAGGTCTTCACAGGCTGTTACAGTGTGTGAGTGTTTCTTATCCCTGACTTTAAGTAACACAGGCCTGAAAAAAGCCACATTTGAGACGGTGCCTGCGACATTCTCCAAGGTCACAGTGAGCAAATGATATGTTTTAGGCCCAAACACAGAGAAAACAGGATGGGCAACGAGAAACTGACACGAATAGACGCATAAAAGAGACTAATGGAAGCAAAAGCAAAAGGACGGCAACATTAGACGTGATGTGCAGCCGTTACTCATGAAACTGTGTGTTTAAACAGCAGCACCATTACTGCATAAAGGCCGCTCAGTTATTTATGTTGTGGTTTCTACTCTATTAACTTTGAAGGCAGAACTGTACAAAGCCAATGAGGGAAGGATCCACTGTCATTTTTAATTTAAAGGTACTGTCTACCATGTCTGGTTAACAACAAACACTGTAGCATACAACACATACAGAGACTATACCAACTCATTATTCATCCAGTTAAAAATACTAAAACTCAATGATCTGATTAATTTTATAGCAACACAAATCATGTTTAAGGCAAAAAATAACCAACTACCAAAGAATATGGAGAAAACATTTATTATTAGGGAGGGAAATTACAATTTAAGGGGGTTTCTGTTTGTGGGATGAAATAATGTTTATTTTTTTGGGTGTGACGGAAAATAGGGGGGGAAAAAAGAGTCTACGAACTTCGTCTACCATAGAAGAGGTCTGATTCATACTGAACAAGCATTTGCAAAATAACTGAGCCCTAACTTCTGTTCATTACAGTATTTTATAGTGAATATTGCTGTAAAAACTATGGGTTCTGTAACATTAATGCCACTAGCACAGGTCGCTAAACTACTGAGTGTATTTCAGTCTGTTTGCAGAAATACTTTGGCATTTGTCTGCACTTAAGTTTTAGGTTTCAGTCCACAGTAACTTGCAGAGTTGTGTAGTTCGTTGTTTCGCTACTGTTTACGATATAATGATGAAAAATTTCCAGAAGTCCAATTTCTGCATTCCAACATTAGTCGGATTTATTAATGTGGATCTGTTTGTTTACTTCAAAATACTGCAACAATTTCAGTCCACAGTGATGCAAAAATGCAGTTTCTGGTCAGATACAACAACTAGAAGCCTTCACACATACAGCTTAAACACCCAGAAATCCAGAGGGAAAATGTAGTTTCTGCGATTCAGATCGAGGACTGTAATTTTATCTCCAAAGATGGTTGTATGATCTTTCGGCCAGATCACCAGGTCCTATGTAGGAGCAATTAAAATACTGACAGAACAAACATTTCCTCTCTGAGCTGAATTCATCTGGTCTCCTTTTTCCATCTCGTCTATATAAGCTTTTGCATCGCTTCCGCTCATTACGTTTCAGTGAACATGTACCCACCTCCGCTGGCGTACTCCATGATTAGGTAAAGGGTCTTATCCGTCTCAATCACCTCGAACAGCTGCACTGTAGGGCCAAAGAGAATGAGATTAAAATCATATACTGTCGGTACAGAAACACATTCCGCTCATGTCATAAATAATAATAATAATACTGCCGTCTGCCAGTCTGTCTTAATACCGAGGAACCTGCTGCTAATGCTTTGGAGCTTTTTGATCCATATGACATTTCAGCTTTAGAAAATCCAACCTTGTGACCTCTATATGAAGCTCGCTACTGTTCGGTCAACGGCTGCGCTAAAGCTCATTCGTCGCATTAGATCTGTCTCATCACACATAGTATGAAAATTAACACACACACAAACACAGTCACATGCTTGAAAACACAAACAGAATTATTAAGATGTACACATGTGTCTTACCTATGTTAGGGTGATTTAAGCCTTTCATTATTCGTACCTCCCGAAAGAGCTGCGAAAAGACACACACTTTTATTGCATTGAAGATATTAGAGTTTTTTCAGTGCATCACAGTAAAACGTGTTATGATGAGGCTGCATTTGCATATTTTATTGTTACTATTCACATGTGTTTTTGCTGTGCATATTCTGGCTCGTTTGCTCTGTTGGGGAATAACCGGTTTCATGTAACAGCTTTATGTAAATGAACTACAAAATGAATTCAAATGCAATCCATTGTATTTACAGAGGAAAGTATTCGAGTGCAGTGACTAATGAGTATAAGGGGTTACATCTGAACATTCTTTTTTGGTCAGATGCTTAAATATAGAATCAAGAACTCATGTCGTTGTCTTTATGTTGAAACCAGGTCCATGGATTTGGCAAATGCACTCAGAGTTTGAGCATACTCCACATACTTCTGATTGTTTTGGTGGTTCTGCTCTGAAATGAAAACATTCCAATCTATATACAGGAAAACCTTTAGTCATCTCTGTTGCGTGTTGTTGTAAGACTGTCAGAGTAAGGCCAGAGAATAGAGAGACGAAGCCCCGCCCCTTCTAGTTGTGCATCATGAGACCTTATTTTGGAAAAAAACAATTACGGTCAAGAGATAAGTCATTTTTAGACCCTGATGATGTTGCCAACGATGTTTGTCAACTTAAAAGTTTTTTTAAAAGTCAAAAAAAGTCACAGTTTGTAGTTAAACTGTTGAAGAAGTGATGTTGGGCAGTGAAAATGCATAAATATAAAGACCACACAGACAAAAGGAGGTGATGTTATCATAACTTTCTGTTCGCAATTTGTTCAGAGTCTCTGCAGCTTCAACATCATCAAAGTGGACACATTTTCACCTCTATACTACATTTTCACCTCTATACTACATTTTCATCTCAAGCTCAAAGAACAATGTGAAATATGTGGAGGAACCAGTTGTTTTGGTGTTGGTGACATGCATTAAAGGACAGATTAAGTCAGTTGAGCTGTTTAACACAAACCTACATGTTTCCATACTGTCTTTAAACAAACTGTGACTTTCTTGACTTGTAAAATTATTCTTTAAATTAGATAGTGCTGCATGTTTTTCCTGAAGTTAGGTCCCATGGGGAACACTGAAAAGGCCAAGACTTCGGTTCTTTATAAGGCTACTTCCTCACTAAGGTGTTTTCATTTTTGAAACAGCATTTTACAATGAAAACAATCCCTGTTATAAATTTGCATCCCATGACGAGGGAACCAATAACATGGTGGACATGGGAATAATCAGTTGTTTAAAAAAGCAGCTTATCTACTGTTAATGACATCATAAGTGTCATTATAAAAAGCAGAATTCAACTACATAGACAGAATCAGCTGTAATTTGGTATCCATGTTGATTTAACAGCTGGTTGTCAATCCTCGGACAAAGGGTGATGTGACAGGGACGTAACGAATCAGGGAAGGATACGTCAGCGAATGTGTGTCTATATTATCAGTTCTAAAAGTCTCTGTTTTAAGCCATCTGCATTACAACACAACCCTGGAGTTAACACACTAAAACAAGATCAGTATTGTTTCAGTAATCTCAGATTTCGACCATCTGTATTACCCTGTAACTGAAGAATTTACAGACAAAAACAGCTCAGTTTTTAAGACATTAAAACACAGGACTGTGTGAACACTAGGTGTGGATACAGCAAAAGTTATGCATTTTAAGTCAAAAATGTATTGGTGTGGACATAGCCTATGAATCAGTTCATACTTCTGCTTTGTTTAATATCAGTGACAGTTTGACTTGGATGTAAATTCAATCTGAAATGATGTTTATCACATTCATGAATGTAAAAGGAAGGATTGTTTTTACTCCCTGATGTTGTTAAATCCATTGAAGTGCACAGCCTTGAATTTTTACAGACTGAGACGAAAAAATACACACTGTACAGTAAGTAGGACATTAATGCATCCCTTCATATGTTCCCGACTGTTATTTATTAATCATTTAGTCATGTCTTCACAGCTGGCTCTTGTGTAATCAGTTTTCCAACTGAAATTAAACTAAAAGAGACCAGAGTGTAAGGAGATTTATACTTTGGTCCTAAAAATAACGGCATCACTTTCTGTCTCTGATATTCATCCAGAGAAGAATTTGTAAGGGTGACAACAACCAAGAACTCCTCTTCAGTTAAAAAACAGAACAACAAAAGGCCCACACACAAATGTGACAAATCTGCAGCCAAAATCGGACCAACTTCAGTCCGACACCTCTCGCTACATGTGATGTACGTCTAGTCTTTGTCAGAGCAGAGTAGGGGATTAAATCGGAGCCATCTCCCCCTGTTTTCATGTATGTAACAGCCCAGACCCTCGACAAAAGACCATCGCTGCCTGAGAAACAGCGGCTCTCCTCCTCCATATCGTCAACCTCAACTGGAAAAAAAAAAGAAAAAAAAAAAAAACAAAACACAAAGATGGTGCGATAAGCTTTTCTATCCTCTTTTCTCAATC
The DNA here is from genome assembly GCA_037367365.1 of Apogon talboti. NCBI lineage: Eukaryota > Metazoa > Chordata > Actinopteri > Kurtiformes > Apogonidae > Apogon > Apogon talboti. The sequence continues at coordinate 22,769,862 of JAPQRQ010000007.1, forward strand.
CTCCCCCTCTCCTCTACCCCGACGCGTCTCCCTCCATTCCCTCCTCCTTCATTCAATTCCTCTCGCTGTCTTCTCCTCTAGCTCTGCCCCAACGTCACTGTTGCCATAGCGACCCAGGTATTAAGACCGGGCTCTTTTCCCAGCTTCTCCAGCTGTGCTAGAGGGAATCTTGGGATACGTAGTGCTGAAGTGCCTCATCCGGTCGTCCTATTAATTCCCTGCTCGTCATGGCAGGGCTGAGCGGTCAGATCCGTCAAAACAATAAACAATCCTGCGGCAACATGTTCGACCCCGGTTGTCGTTAACAACCGCAAATAAACAGCAAATCTACGATCACGACAGGGAACGGCACACAGGGAACACCAATCCTGGAGCCCCGCTAGGAAGAACCCACATTTTCAGAAATACAACTAAATTGTGTTAAATTTGGAAAACAAAATTTGCTTGGCTAGATTTCTTAAAGGCAACTTTTCACACACAAAGGCAATTCAATGTGCTTTACATAAATAAATTGAACATCCAGAGGGGAAAAAACAAAAATAAATGACAGTAACAGGAAAAAAATGGCAAAATATAAGAAAGTTCTGCTTTTATATCTAATATTCTTAAATGTAGAAGCTGTACAATTAGTTTCAGTCTGAAAATAAAGAAAACACTCATACTCTTCTGCTGGATTTTATGCAACCCCAGCATAGAGCATTTAGCTTGATACTGGTTAAATATAGCTCAATATAATCTGATTATTAAGACAAAGCTAGATATATATTTTTTTAAATCAGATTACTTTTCTAATGAAAAACATGCTGCATGAGATTATTTTCCTGTTTCCCCAGAAAGAAGCCTTGTTCTTTACTTTCTAGAAACTCTTCTTTAGCACAACTAAAATATTTGCACTAAAATCTAACATTGAACATAAAATATATTGTTTCAGTGTAGTTTTAGGCTTTATGTGATTCATATAAATTCACTAGTTTTTGTTTTGAATTAGTTTTGATAAGATTTCATTCATTCCTTCCTTTGCTGGCCATTGTCAATAATACATTATTAAAATGACTGAAATAACTGTCAAATAGAAGGAATTAAATGATCAAAAGTGTCATTTAGAGACATGAAGTTTATGTTACATGTCACAAAAAAAAATGATACACATTTTCACTTTTCACCCCTAAAATTCCTCTTATAACCTGCAATTTCCTTTCCGAAGGCAGCCTCCTTCACAGACGTCGAGGTTTGATTTTCTCATATGTGCTTTCCCTCCCCCTTCCCTGTACAGTATGTCCCCCTTTTCCTCTCCCCTCTACGTTCATAACAGACCAGATTATGCTAATATGGACTCTTTCATGTCTTCAGTACTAAGGATTTTCTCCAGCCCACGGGTATGTAAAGAAGCCTCCTATCATCACCGGCCAATTGTAGAGTATTCTCTCCAATCAGCGGCCAATCCCTCGCCTTCCTCGTCAATCCCGTCCGAGATGTTGCACCATTGTCTCGGTCCAGTCCGTGAAAATCACCGGCAGGAACCAAACTGGGATTACAGATCCTGGGAAGCATCTTAAACGCAATGGCCAGGTGAGGTAAAGAAAATCTATTCCCAGTCTGGATACAAGCACCAGAAATATGATGAGTCAAAGTATTAGGATTATGTGAAAAAAAAAACTGATCAAAAGGGCAACGTCTGGCTTTGGGAAAAATACAACAACAAGAACATGAAGTAGTTCACTAAAGCCTTGAAGAAAACAGTCCAAGGTCACTGCTATCATTGCTTTATAAACAGAGATTGAGGAAAATATGATTTACTAAAAAGGATTTGTCTCTTTAATCACTTTATTCTTGGCATTTTTACAGTGGCGCTACTAGTAAAAAACTAGAGATGATGTCAAGGGGCAGCAAATAAAAAAAAAAAAGCAAAACAACCACATTTTATTCAGGATATCTAGAAATAATAAGGAAAATATTTTAATCTAGGCCTGCAGAATATGATCAGAATCTGGTACGTTGATAAATGTTATTTCTTGGGATGCAACTAATGATGATTTTTGTTACAGATTAATCTGATTTATTGTTGTTTTACAAAATATCAGGAAAGGGGGAAAATATTCTCAAAATATCTAAAAATGCCAGTTACTGTCATCTAGAAAAAAATCAACCAGAAAATATTTACAATTAAAAGGCTGCAAACAGAGAATTTGGACCAACTTTTCTTAAACGGCACTCAAATTGATCATCAAAATACTTAGAATTCATTCAAAACTGACAACTAAAATGATTAAATGTGTAATCACTGCAGCTCTAGGAATTTCATATTCAGATAAAATTATATATCATGATCAGCATCATTCCCTGTCACTTAAATACATAGTTTAAATCCAGTGGCCATATGGAAAGGTCTATTCCTTAAGACATTTTCAATTATATACTTGACAAACAAAAGCAGGTTTGGTATCATGTAATTGGTTTTCTAGTTGTATCAAACAACATTAATGCAACTGAAGTAGTCATCCCATTGTGTGTCACGTTCACTGTCCTTAATGTTTGTTTGTGTTGCCTTCATACAGGTAACCAGCTTGTATTCGTACCCTCTGGAATAATGCAGTGTCATCCAAATTATTAAAAATGTCACAATAAGTTTGATTTGCAACAAAAATCAATAAACAATGGGGCATAACACACTATACATTATACAATATGTAGCGTTATCGCATACAACCCTACTTTAATCTATCCTGAAATGAAAAAATGGTTATGATAATGCTGGATTCTTTCAGTAAAACAAGTTTGACAATCATCATATTTGCCAGATTTGATCCTTCATTTCTTGGCCACAGATGAATAAAGAGATAAAACAGACCGGATCATCAAATAAAGGTGATATTTTTAACTTTAAGTGAATAAAAGCTCCAAATCAGGTAAATATGGGTTTAACTTCACTATGTACATGACTGAGTATCCTGAAAAGGCCTAGCTGTAGCTGTGCTGCAAATCATTTACTGCACTATTTTTCATCTTTTTGGAGACTGCATTCGTCCACAGAGTTTGGACTAGAGGTCGACTGATACGGCTGATATGATAACAATAGTTTGGAGCAGGAAAGAGGTGAATAAATACCTAAAAGTAATGCCTAAGTAAACAACTCTGGATAACTGAAAATGAAGCTCAAAATAACTGATTAAAAAAAAACGCAGACCATGAAAAGGTGGGAGCATTTTTTTCCTCTTTTACCCCAAATCAGTATTTCTAATTTAGACGCCCTGTATTAGCCGTTAGCCGTGATTGGCGCCAACATCAGACAAGTTTTGCACAACATCCCATTGGTGGCCATCTCTACTTCAGGAAGGAAATTTGGATGAAGGCGACAATTAAAAATTAAGCTGAATGAATTTGTCACAGGCTAATTCTGAGCAGGAGAACTTTGACCAGCTGAGATGAAACTAAGGACAGACATTGTTTCAGTATGAACATGAATGAATGAAAACTGTACACTGCGAGTAAAACCATAGGCCGATAATTACGTCGCAACAATAACTACATTTGCTATTTGTGGGATATTTAGCCTCTATTTGACATCTGTTATCAGGTATCTAAACCCCACCAACCTATTTTATCACTGATGCAAGAATCATAATCAATTCAAACTAAATCAAACAGATTCAGACATTGCAAGATGTTTCACACTATAAAAAGTGACACTGCAAAACATTTCACACTATAAAAAGTGTCCTTTTTCTATTTTATACATTAACATCAGATTGTTTGCGCTACGTTTAGCTGAAATTTTGCACAAATATTCTAAACTAGAGCTGTTAAAGGATGGCATATCCCCCTGGATCCCAAAAACTCTCAAAGACGTACAGTTTAGTGATGTCTGCAAGTGGAGTAGCTTCTTAAGTAGTGTCGTAGACAGACATCAAATGGTTTTGTAGTTCTACTCCAGAAAAAGAAATGATGACAAATGTTATGATGGACAACACAGATGGAGGACAGACGAATTCAGCACTCCAACACATAATGATGACAAACTGTGGCAAGATTGGTGAAAAAAGAGGGAATGGTTTTCCAGTTATAGTTCAGAAGTTGTGTTCTTTCTAGCGGCACCTTGTGGACAGTAGGTTATTACATGGCAAAAGCCACCACCTTAACAAGGAAACAGTAGTGAGTTTGTCGAAAAAGTACTAAACATTTTGCAGTTATCTTCTGAAAACTAAATGAGGATGACCGGATGGACAAAAACATTGATTATTTTAAAT
>JAPQRQ010000007.1:22802436-22817813 GCA_037367365.1 Apogon talboti
GCTCCTAATTTCATTGTACACACAATGACAGTAAAGGCTTTTCTATTCTATTCTATTCTATTCTATTCTATTCTATTCTATTGTATTCTTCTCTCACCTAAGCACCAATCAGAGGGAGATAAAACAAACATAACATAGCCTACCACAGATTTTGATTCAGAGCGTACTTGCATGGAATTAGGAGAGTTTTGCAAGGACATCAAAACATGACAGTGAATAAACGTAAAAATGTGCAGACTCGAAGGTAAAATAAAAAATAAAATTGTAGTACCAATATGATTTTAAAATTAGATAACATTCATTTTCAGGTTGACACTGATGCTCTCATCATCATTCTGTGACTGGTTAACATTTCATTTTAATCAGTCATTTTCAACCCAAGTCAAGAGGTTTAATATATCAGCGTATTGTGAATCACGAACATCGGAAAACGAGAGGTTAAAAAAACAGTAGAGGGTTCTCGTCCAGACAAAACAAGAACTACTTAAACTTGACCTGTGCTCCTTTAACCAACGACAATTATTTCTTCCACCCAGTAATTTAAGATACACAGAGCACAGCTTAAGCAGCAAACAAATAGAAAATTGTGGACCCGTGAAAAATACATGACAGTGTGAACAAAGACAGGGCACGGCTTGCTTCCGAAAACAAACAGCGAATACAGACAGATGGATTTTCCATTGCAGAGCTGTGTTAATGAGAGGAAGCAGGGGAGTGCTTCCCAGGGACTGCATTGTGATACTGTGGCTTGTTCCACCTTCAGCGGCTTGATCGAGGGAAACCTCTAAGAGTTTGGCCCCCATTGCTGCCTTCTTGGTTCAAAATGGTAATCCCCGTCTGAGATACCTGGAAACCAGTCGTCCAGTATCCGTCTTCAGGCAGAAATATGAAAGGATGTCTGATAACACTCTGAGATATACATGTGACTCAGAAGTCACACCGCCAAACTTAACATTCAGCCGATGCCAACTTCACTTGATGTTCTTCCTGTTCCATGCAACAAATTCGTGGAACTTATTAAAAATAAAAACAACTGTAAGGTGCAGTTCAAGGTCAGAGATTTGTGTGGTGTATTGTTGGAAACAGGTAAACACCTTGAAGAAATATTTAACTTTGTTTCAGGAATAGGACTTACTTTCATGGGTTTACCTTGTTTAGTCACGATGCAGACCAATACCACGCCGGTTGACCCAAGAAATCCCCTTTACCTGGACAGGAATATTAAGTTTAACAGTGAAGTTGATACCTGGCAAAATAGTCAGTCAATAAAATATAGGTCAATGAAAATATACAAAGGAAAGCATCTGGTTTCCTGTTTATTATCTGATGTTATGAAGGTGCGAGTGAAGCAAAAATCAATCAGCTCAAACATGGACATAATAAAACATCACACATCTACTCAACTAAATGACTTAAACTAACTGAGGAAGAGATGAAGACAAAACAGAAAAGGCTGGATTTCAACCCCGAGAGTCTGTCATCAAGGAGGAATAAACATGTATAGGTATGTTGTGTATGACATATTAATGACTGCCTTAAGATGGATGTTACCTTCAGAGGCTTATTATAAAATACATGTAACTGACAGAGGGCTGCCATGTGCACCAGTCGCTACTTTTTAATAATGATGATAATTGGTAATAGATACAATGTTGTAGTTTTATTGTCCCACACTGTGCCACAGTAACATCAAAATAATATAGATATGGTGTGGATTTTCACACATTTCTCCTTCTTACGCTGTGATGTGGGAGTATATAATGACAAAAATAAATAAAAGAACATGCAGCTACTTCATTCTGATGATGTATGATAACTACAAGTTTATTATCATCATGTTCTTTTTAATTTTTTAAGCAAAATACGAAGCAAAGTTTTTAAATGCTTTCAGTGATGTAAAGCTATAAATAGATTTTAAATTAAATCATAAACGCAAACTTCAAGTGTATCTTGAAGGGAAAATTGCAAATATGTGTGGTGTATTTCAATGTATCATGATCTTTATTATGCAAAAATAAATAAATACATTCTACTAAGCTTCTATCCTCTTGTTTTTCTTCTACCACCAGGTGGTACACTTTAATGGATCCTTTTTCTCTCTTTTTTCTGTAAATGATCAGGTAATAACTGTGAATATTCAATTAAACTCTATTAAACATTTACATATGCAATGGTTGCCATGTGTTAAAAAATCTAAGCTTCATATAATATACAGTAGAAATTGGCACAGAGATCATCTGAGGATCTTCTCACCCACTAGAGTCAAAGTGTCATCATAGTGATTGTTGTTTGGTGGATGTTTGGTGACGATTATCCGGAATAATTTAATCCACATTTTTTCTGGCAAACGTGTCATTGTTTGCGTGAAGGATTTTTCCACAATGAGTAAATTCTCTGTATCAGTGACACTGTGGTAATTCCATTTCAGACAGAGACACTGAACGGTGAACGGTGAAGGTCAGCGTGACCCGGCGGTGGCTGGAGGGTGGTTTTGTTTTCAGTCACCCACGAGCAGCTCGGACATGAAAAAGCTCAGTCGTCGCCGCAGCTTCACTCTGAGCAACAGAAGGGAAGTTCCCTCCTAGTGCATAACGTAAACTTGGCTCCAATAAAAGCATCCGTTGGCACCTCAGTGGACAACAGGAAATCTTTGTTTATCAAAAAACATCCCGTTGTTGGCCCCGGGGTGTATGACCCCTCATGTCGGACCGAGGCACAGCGTCATATCGGAGCCCGGTTTTTCAAGATCCCAGTTTACTGAACAAAGCTACCATATCCTCAAGATAAACAACTGTGGCATAAAGTATGTATGTATATGTCCTGCCAGCGTGGGTTCTGCGTCAGACCCTCAGACTCGTGTCTGTTTTTCAAAGTGTCCTCTGGTATGTATTGTTTAACATAGCTGCAGACTCATTGTCGGACCCTCCCATGTTAAGTTTAGAAGTTATGCCCTAGAAATACATCAGCACATGACAGCAGCATATTTACAGACCCTTTCACTCATGTTGGAGGACAGAATTAAATGCTTTTAAGTTTAACAGATATTTGCATTCATTGTAGTTTTTACACTAAAAACTGACACGTTCTCCTCCATCCTCATTGAAAATCTAGAATTATGAAATGTTTTCCTGTTCCCTAAAAGTTTACTTTCAATGTTTGTGCACTGATGGATTGAGGTTTACACATCATGCTTGTAGAAGTGGATTATACTACATCAGCAAACACCAGTATGTTAACCTGGTAAATTCAGGTTTTTGTTGAGCACACACAAACACTCTTCCTTCAAGAAGTAAATGTAGGTGGAAAAAAATCTCTGCACAGTGGAACAAACACTGAAAAATACTTGTATCTTGAGTGGAGTGGGTTTTGAAAGGTAATAATATACAGACATGTTTCTTTAAATTTTCACATAAAACACAGTCAACACATTTACACTGAGGGTCTTAATCTATTCAGTCAACCCAGTCAATGGGTTTTTATTAAACTTCCAGCAACAGATGCAATTCATTCACAGTCAGAGTTCAGCGCTTCCATTTTCATACAATATATACTCACATACATATGCATTATATTCCAGAGAACAGTATACATCCAAAGAGCAGAGGAAGCCAGTGCAGTGTCCACAGCACTGGTGTTAAATGGCTGTTGCGTAAATACATGTTAAACATCCTTATTGTTCTGTGGTTCATATCGCATTACATCTGCTAGCAGTTGCATCTGCAATAGTTTGGAGAAAATAAAAGATAAAAATAAAAGAAGTTACATTTTGAAGATATTTAATACCACTTGTTTAGTTATGTAGATGTGTACAACTACGAATCATGATGAACTATTGATATCTGCAGCCTGTTTCACATTAAAAATGCACATCTTCAGATGGAAAATGTCAGTGAGCTTGTACAGTACGAGCAGTACCTAAGGTCAAGTTTCTTTAAATGGCTGGTAACAATATTTGGTACAGTCAGTTTTTTTGGTCAAGGTGCATGTACATCTCATTAGTATCCTTACAGGTTTTCTGTGACTGCTCTCCTCACATTCACTCCAACTGTTAATCTTCTCTGTGGACTTTGCTCATGTCTTCCATATTGTGGCCCTCGCTGCGTTGAGGCGCCGTGTTTCTTCCGCTCGCCCTCTGGTTTCGTCTCGGCCGATGCTCTGAGAACCAGTTGGTGACGGTCATGGCCAGACGGAGGAGGCCCAGGCTGATGCAGTGCACCTCCGAGGTGATGGGGATGTCCGAAAAGAGGGCGTGGTCTCGGCATAGAAGGACACTGGTGCATTCAAAGTCTTTGACAATGTTGAGGATCTCCTGACGCTCCGCCTGCCTCATCATCCCTCGTACATTTAACAGGGTGGAGACGTGCTTCTTCCTGTCGAAAGGAAGGATGTGGGGAGGATGAGGGATAGACGGGTGTTAATGGAAATTGGGTCCGTTTGGTATCATTGACAAAGGCTGGCATGAATCCGAGTCACAGAGACACAGTCACATCTCTCTGAGTCAGTGTCTGTTATTTGAGAAAGAGTATCCTTCCTAAATGGTTACTAATCATTAATAAACAATTACCTCCACCATGGAGGTTGTGCGATCACTGCCATCTGTCTGTCTATCTCGTGACAGGTTTACACCCAAAAAAAAATTCCATTAGCAAATGTCATCAAATTTTATTGAAAGGTCGGATAAAGGCCAAGAATGAACGCATTAAATTTTGGAGCAGATCCATTAAACCAGATGGAGGATGAAGTTTCTTTATATTTCACTATCTTTCACATTGAGACTAGATTATCAGCTTTGTCACCACAGTAACAGCAACTTGAACTTAAGTCAAGACTGTGGTTTCTTTGTGATATAATTATATAGATGAACAAAGTGAGGGATGGAACGTTGGCCTTGGTGGAGATCTGTGATGTCCAAGTTCTAAATGATAATTTCTTTGGTAGATTTAATAAGGTTTATATGTGTATAATTCATTAATGCATATTTAATGATCACTTTTTAATGTTGCAATAAAATATATTAATTTGTTAAAACGGTATTTACAGTCATTAGTTAAAGCTATTGTTTTTTTTCTTGATGCTCAACTAGTTAGGGAGACAAAAGTCAGATTTAGAACTAGATTCAGATTTAGATTTATACTTAAGTGAGTCCAGAGAATGACCTGGGTTGGAGAGGCAGACGTCTGTGCCCATGTATAGAAGGCACAGAGTCACATGTCCATGAATGGACTTTGCTAAATGAAGCACCCAAATAAGTGTGTAAGGCGGCAGTCTTTGATCTCCTAAAATATCAGCAGGGGATGCCATACAGTAAACAAAGGGGTGAGTGAGCAGTGAGTTAGCATGTCTCAGGTCTGAACTACTATGTTTTGCTCTCACCTCTCCCTCTTTGATTCTATGTGTGGCACCAGTCTGTCTCCTGCAGGGTGGCAGGAACAGGAAGTACTCGGCAGCAGCTTCCTGTCTGCTCCACCGAGGCTTATGCGTCACACTCGAATGCAGTTTGCCAACTGTCACCTGAGTCTTAACCTGTGCACAAACAGCCTCGGCGGCCGGGGCTCCCCCTGAGGCCTCCCATCCTCATCCATTCTCAAAACAGACCCACATTACTCTCCAAAAATAGCAAAGTTAATGTAGATATGTTTCCGCATTTCTTTTCCTTGTTTTGATCCATTGTGTCAACAAAAAGAAAGAAAAAAAAGAAAAAAACAGACATACTCTTACATTTTCTTGCTTTGGCCGAGCGCCTAAAACAGCACAGTGAATGTGTAGCCGTAAGCATAAAAGAATATAGGACCTTCGGGGGTACACACAGACTCATGTTTTTATAGATGCTTCCTGGTTGCAACAGAAACGTTCCAAAACAATTAATGTGTTAAAAGTCTTACCGTATATCTGGAAACTCTTTCACCAGGATGGCAACCTCCATCTGGATAGAGGGCGTGTCCTCCAGTAGGATGATGTCAGCCAGGTGACAGAGGATGCTGTCCAACCAGGTCGAGCTCGATTCCTGAAAAACAGAGTTCACCGTAAAACAGGAGAAACAGCAGTGTATTTACCATCGCGTGAACACACACAATATTTCAGCCACAAGGGGTCTCTCAGTCAACACAGTTAGAAATGACGTAGTGGTAAATGAAGCAGTGTGGGACCATGGGATTTATAGTTTGCACCCACATTGCAGATTCAATTCTGATATGACAGGAATCACATTTAGAGACATTTACAGTAAAGTTTTAAAGGTTAACTTGCTTTATTATTCCCGTAGGAAAACTCAGTCTCTGAATTCTACCTATCCTAATACACAGTACCTAGCATTAGCATTATATTCACATTATGTTTAATGGTGTCATTTCATTTCAGTGAAATAGCTAATGCTAATGTTTGAGAAGGGTTGAGAGAGTTAAGGTCTATCAAGATAAAATGTCAAGTTAAGGGTTATAACTCAAGTCAGTCAAAGCAACAAGATGATTTGTTGAAGTGAGTCATCAAAATATTTTTTACAATGTCATAAAGAAGAAATAACGCCACTGAACGCCAGAGAACGCACACTTCTCTGAGTACACAAGCACACAAGTCAAAAGACGATAAATTAGACCTAGTTGCTTCTAGAGGTTTTCGTTTCTGGATCGCTGGATTTAAGATTTTTGATTTTATTGGTGAAACACGGTTAGTAGGTCAGGTCAGGTGAACAATGAAACCATCTTAACTCTAAAGGCCAGAGGCTGATTATTTAGAAGATTTAAGTCAATAACGAAACTCCGCCTTTGTTTTCCAAGTTGTGTTTTTCCTTCAGCTACTCAGGAAAAAGAGAGCTGAATTCTTTGGCTTGGCATTCACTAAAAATAACAGCATCTTTTTTAGACAGCCATTAAAAACGTATCCTCCCCCCAAGTTCCCAGTTTCCACAGACACTTCATCCCGCTCCTCGGTGAAAAAGGCCATCAAGGCCATCCCAGAGGCACATCAAAGCCGGCCAGCTGACAGGAACAGGAAGTTCCTTCTGAACACAGCAGCTTCCTGTTGTCAGCCGAGGTGACGGACACTTGTTTGAACTCGCACACAGAAAGGGGGCAAATGCCATGCTGTCAGGCCGAGTTGTTTTACACCCTCTTCCCCTCTCTGGCTGGCGCTAACGTAAGTCCACTTCATCCATCTCCATCTCACTGACAGCAGCCATTTTTCAGAGCTCGGTCCTGTATCAACACTGTCTGAGTTATTCCTAACCTAGGAAGTTCGAGGGTCAGGCTCCACTCGCAGCCACCAGAGTCTGCATTCTCTGCACCAGTGTTTTTGAGAATCAGCATTCGGAGTATTTTTAAGGCAAAGCTACCCAGAAATGTACTGATCAAAATCCTAAAGGGATCTTGTGTCATTTTGCTAAAGACATATCAAAGATTATAGTAAAGAGGGAAATAATTAGCAGGGAAAAATTACAGAAAAAGCAAAATATGATGCACAAAAATATGCTAAACAATACAGTAGAACTGCATGTGGTATAGAGAGGTACTGTAGTACCATTACTGCTGTAAGTATCCAAAGCATTCAAAAGTTGGACATTTCTAGCTTTTTGGGTGCAAAGCCAACCGAACCTCTCATTATCTGATATTAATATAATGTGGAGACTGTAAAACCATTGCAACTTAAAATAAACAAATATTATATATAGGCTGAAAGTTCAGACAGTATCAGTTCCCAGTGTCTGCAACAGAACTCAAAACATTATGACACCTTTTCTCTGTAATACAGTCTCCCTTTAGGCTCACTTTTTCATCTTTTATGTTGTTTTTACATTTGTAAAACAGATTCACCAATTTAGTGTCTTGTCTTATTGTCCATTCAGGAAATCAGGCTAAATGGGAAAATAGTGCAATGATACAAGTTAAAAAATAATCCATAATTCATCCTCCAAGGCTGAAAAGAGAAGCCAATGTAGTGTTAAATCAGAGGTTAAAATCTGCAGTTCCCTGATTGTCCACTGGAGGGCTGGCACTAAAAGTGAGATAATCCCCATAGACATCAATGGACTCTTGAGTCTGTAATTAATAAAACAAAACCTTCTGTTTTAAGAACAGACTCACCAGATCCTTAAAGAGTCCTTTTAGCTGTTTAGCCTCATCTTGCAGTCGGAAACCCATCCTCTTCCTCATCTTGGAGGATGTGCAGATGACCCGTCCCCGCATGAGGGCTCGGACATACTCCACCATGACCCGCCGGTGCACCTCGCCCACCAGGGTCTGTCAATACGACCCATAAAACATGTCACTGATCAGCTTCATTTGGACAAAACTCAGTAAATCTGATCTATATGTGACTGAACAGTTACCTGATACGGTGGAGAGTCCATCCTTCTGAACTTCTTGAAGTGTTGTTTAATGCTGGCCTCAATGGCTTCAAAGGCCTCGGTGTTGTTGAGCCACTTTCTCTTCATCAGCTTGTCAAAGAACGGCTGGAATGAGAACAGATCAGGTTAAGTTCAGTCTTAACACGTCTGGTACGACCGTCTAACTGAGGCTCATTAAAGTCAGTGTTTTACTACTGTATATGTGATGGTTTTGGGTATATATCACTGCTACATTCATGTGTATGCTGCATTTTAGTGCTTTAGATATTTAAAGTCTAGATCATTTGAGATACTTTATAATGGAATACAACAAATTCTAGGGCCAAAATAGCTATTAAAAAATGACATTTTGGCCAGTAGTCGATGATGAAAAAAATAGTTAAAATTTTAAAGTCAGTCCTTTATCACATTATTTATGAATGAACACAGATTTAAACATAGAAATTCATTTAAAAAAAATTTTTTTAAAAAAGAACATTTCTGCCACTGCCATCGGTGAAAACACTTCTTATTATGCTGATACCAATCATTAGCATTGGCCAATATCTATGTCTCACTGATTTATAGGTGCATCTCTCGCTTAGTATTGGTAGTAATGGTAGTTTAATCCATTGAAATGCATTATGATATAACCATAAAGAGGCACTTAATGCTTTAATGTATAACAACTGTTGAAAATCTACACAAATGGAGGCACACAAGTCTGAAAAGTAACAATTAACGGACATGTGAAATGGAAATACTGAACTTATTTACACTGAACTGAGGATAGGTATGTATGCATCTAGATATGCAAGAGTTATTAATGCTTTATGAATTCTAGGGTAATTTACCAACTAGTTTGACATGGTAAATGGAGAAAATTGTCTTTTCGGATAAGCATTATCCATTTCAAATTCAGAGTAAATGACTAAATCTGACTCCGTGGTCATGATTTGGTCTTGTTTAATAGAAATGTGTTCATGGTGTGATGCAGTCATAACTAACTCACCCTGATGTGTTCAAACAGTCTGTCGGTGAGAACCCTGACCGACTGGTTGATGATCCGGTCCAGGGAGGAGTTTGCTCTCTGCGCCGTGTCCTCGCTGCCCTGTGGATCACACTGCCTGCAGCGCTCCACAAAGCATCTAAAGGACGAGGAGATACAGAAACAACTGGAGATGCAGCAGACTGTGGAGCAAAGTACTAACTAATGTTCTGCAGAAATATGGACGACATGGGTGTAAATGTGTAGACTGTTGAATGTTACCTGAGAGGAGGGCAGGAGTTGACCAGAGCTATGGTCCTGGAAACATATCCGTCACCTCGATCTCCAAATTCTGCCTGAGTCTCATGAAACATCTCCACCTTTCTCTGAAAACTAGACATACAGAGTTCTTAAAGTTAATAAAAGCTAAAGTAACTCATCAAATTGGATGCATAACTTCGGTCGTTATTATGGAAACCTTGTTCAAGTGTCCATTTTTGGTATGTGTGTATGTGTTAACTTAAAATGGGTTAGTTAAAATGAACAAAACTACTGATGGTTAAAAAGGAAACATCTGAAAGCATAAAAATCCTTGTTCAGCACCCAATTCTACAAGATTTGTTGTAAAATTCTGAAAAATCTGTGCTGTGTTTGAAATACTTGAATTATGAATGAACTACAAAATAGCTTGTGTTCATAATTTTCACAAATACTAATCGGATACTCAAATTGCAGCTTACAGATGAAAACTAACTAAACTTTCAGGTCATGCACATTTATTCTCTGTATTCACTCACCTGTACAGAAAGTCAGCCAATCCAATCAGACTGCAACGAGCCACTCGCGCCCCCAGAAACTGGTTCACAGATGTAGATCTGTCCAGGTCCACCTTTAGCCTCTGGAGTTGGAAAACACAGGCTGCATGAGCGTCTTAAGCTGACAAAGAAATGTACTAAAATGATGGAGAAAATTGCTTTAAATACCTGGATGATAGAGCGCGCCAGGTGAGACTGATACTCCTCTATGTGCAGAGTCTGAGCCCACCTCCTCTCCTCTTCATCCAGAACCTGAATCAGCTCTGTGGTCACCTTGTCCTAAAAACACAAGGAGGTTAGGGAAAATTATCTACACTATTATAAATACTGCATAGGTTCATCTTTGGTTGTTTTTGAAGTTCAACTGGACTGGTTTTGTTCTTGAAAATGTTTATTTTTCAAGAACAAAACCAGTTAAAATTCAAAAACAACTAAGACTGAACGATGACTTGAACGAATGAGAACTTAGACTGCACAGGTTGTAGTTTGGTTAATATCTTACAGTTATTCTCCAAAAAGCCAAAAAAAACCAAATGTCCTCACCCTGACGATACTGAGACAGTCTTGTTCGAGTCTGTCCACTGTATGTTGAGGCAGAATTGGTTCCAGTGGGGAGTAGTTGATGGGTGTGCTGGTGCCAATGTTTCCCAGTACATCCCTGAAAAAGATCAACCATGACAAACATAATGAAATGCAGAGGCTCAAAATACTGAGTCCAGCTTCACTATGAGTAGAGGTTAGTACCTGTTGTAGATGTTGTAGAACCAGTCCAGTAGTGAGTAGACGTCTGTGATCTGCAGCGGGCCACTGGTGATGGTCCGGAGGCGTTTGGCCACAGCCCGATGGTAACTTTCCACATAAACCTGAAAGGCAGAAAACTCCTCTGGGTAAATGGACACAGCGTTCCTCCTCGCTGCGTCCAGGTCATCCACCATGCGGCTCCGGAGGCGCTCTAGGTACGAGGCCAGCTGACCCGCCTGGGTGTCCACCTGATGCGGGAGGCTCCAGTCTGCGGCCTCCGCCACAGCCTGCCTCCACTTCATCTTCAGCCGTCGGGGTCGATGACTGGGCTGTACCAGCATGCTCCCTCGCTCCGGTTTGGTCTCCTCCCTCAAGGCCCAGGCGGCGTCGGCGTGATCCTCCTGTTGGATCACCAGCACCACCAGTCCGAGGTTGGGACCGGCGCTGGGCTGGCGGAGGGACTCCCGAACTACATCCCACATCTCCTTCTGCAGGGCTTCATACAGGAGCTCCACGTCCTTAGCCTTCCGTCGACTTGAGTCCAGGGTGGCGTTGGAGCTGAGGGATTCATCCAGGGTTGGAAGTGATAAGGAGAGCATGCCCGGTGGGGTGCTGGGGCAAATGGTGGGAGTGAGGGTGGGACTGGTGGTGGTGGGCAGAAGAGACAGCAGCTCACACTCTCGTTCCAGCTCTTGGATGTGTGTGTCGGCGAGGAGGAGGTCCCGGTGGTTGACCAACTGTAAGATCTCCAGGACTAACAAAGACATGAAAAGAAACCATGTAGGTTCATCTGGAGCATGAAGATACAACTCAACACTGATCCCCTTCAGCCAAGAAGAGAAAAAAACTTCTCTTAACCTTAAATGGGTCACCAACTCATTGGTGACCCATTTAAGGGTTAGGGCTACCTTTGGTCATATTTAAACTTCTATTAAATTACATTTCAGACACAAAACACAACATCTAAAAGGGGTTCCTTGTCAAATTAAGTCTCACATGTATATTTTAGCCTCACATTCCTTCAGTGTAAGCCTAACCCTAAGTGAAAGTTCCATGAACAGGGTGGATGTTAGATGTTATTCTCTAATGTTTCCTGCTTCCCTTTTGGTCTCCATGCACTGATGGCTGCAGATTTTCACATCAAACTTGTAAAAGCTGCATATGATATCATGACAGACCACTGCAACCACCTCTTAAACACTGAGAAAGTCTCTGTTGTCTGAGGATTAATGTTAAAAAAAAAACCCTCATGGTTTCAAACTCTGCAAAGACGCATTATGCACATTAGGCACATTCTGGAGAACTTATTGTCAATTACAGAGGGCTTTAATGATTATTGGGTACTTGTGCATGTGCCTGATTGACAAACTGAGTTATTTGTTGCACACTCGTGTATTTGTAGCCAGACTCCCCGCCGAGTCTCCAAACAGTAGCTTGGTTGAACTTCTATCTAGAGGAACCTGGGCAGGAGGAAGTGGAGTCATTTCCTGATTTCACAGCCTGGTGGTGATTGAACCCAGTGACTCAGGGATCTGGGGACCTTTTAGACTCATTAGAGAGTTAGTTGTCTAGGACTGGGAGGAAGCGCTGCTTAAGCTGGTCAAGTAAAGTTGGTTTATTTATACAGCAAGTGATGCACAAAGAGTGAAACAGACTGCATAAAGTCAGAAACAAGGGATAAAATACTTGAGCGATAAGCTTGAAAACAGCCGTGACTATAAAAGCTGAAGAAGAGAAGGGTCAGAGGTGGAGGAAGAGGTTTGTTGTTATAATTTGGGGCCAAAAACGTGAGCTAAAGAGCAGAGTTCTCCAAATTAAGGAAACCTCCTTGGCAAAGACAGATCCATCTACGTCATTTCATGCGTAAACATTTGTTAATGGCTCTATCCTTTTATTTTTCCACTCGGTTGTTACCTGAGAGCGGCTCTCTGGGTTTGACCACTGGCTCCTCCTCCACAGTTTCCTCTGAACCCTCTTGAGAGGCCTTGTCTGACATGGATTCCCTCTTCAGCTTGCCCAGACTGACTATCCTGAGGAAGGAGGGTCGCCTGGAAGCCTCCGCCTCGCTGTTGGTGCTCAGATCCCCACAGGGCAGGCTTTCTCTGCGCTCCTCTTTACGTCGACCTGTAAATCTGCACATTTAAAGCAGCCAAACATAACAGGTATTACTTTGAGGGAGTGTGCTGGATAACATTTATGAGGGGCTAAGATTTGTTTTTTGGTATAGTACACCCTAAGAGCAGGAATGCATGGAATGTAACATATTCACACATCTGCTAAACTCAAACATGACGACTCACTTGGTTAAAAATAGTCCATTCAGTAAGCACAGTGAGTACACAACATGCCACTTGCAAACAAAAGAGGTTCCGTAGATCAACAAGTTGTTATAGCACATTACATAAGTCCACAGGAAATAAGTACAATATACAGTGTGTCTGTAGCTATTCTGTAACTGACCATTAAATATAGAAGGAAATAAAGTTGGTCCTTACATGACTTGTGTAAGCCCTTAAGAGCCCTAAAGAAATGTTTTCTGCAGCATATTTCAGCTCAGAACATTAGGGTTACACAAATAAGCAACACCGGGGAAGTCTGGATTAGTGGTTGCACGGTTACAAATGTAATGGGACTGTTTTAACTTTAAATATGGTTAAAATGTTACTTTTTTGTGAATTTCATGGAAATTTGCTTTCAATTGGGCATAGAAATGTAAATTCAAGGCAAAATCAGACAGAATATGAGAGAGAATATTATTGATTTCTGATACAATTACTTGAGATGATGAATGACCTGGACACCCTTTATATTCTGCAAAAAAAAAGGTTTAGAAGTATGCATTTGAAAGAATATGATTGGATGCAATCTGACATTTTGATTGGCAACTGCAATATTTTTTTCATTTAACTGTATTTTTTTCTGCTACAGGGGACTATTTACCCTCTAACCCTGTCGATGGTTAATGATAAAATGTTTTTTTCCATATTGTTTAGAGTTACAACTTTTGTGGAACTTCCTCTTTGTCCTCTAGTGTGTCATCTGGTTTTGTGCTGTATAAGTTTCCACTCTTTGCATCAGAAACTCAAACTCAGCACATAGCAGCAACGTTTTGTAAAACTCTTTGTCCGTCCTCACCTCAGAAGGGTCATGATTCCCTCTGAGCTCCTCCGGAGACCTTTCCGTTTCTCCCTCTCTGGTGGGAGTGTGTTGGAATCCCCAAGGCTGTAGTTTGGAGAGTTGTTCCCCCATACGTTGCGTCCTGATATGCGCAGCCCCTTCCCCAGTTTCCCGAGGGTCTTGAGGGGGGACACTCCACAGATCCGCTCCAGGGTTCCCTTCAGGGGCCTCCCTTTAGGGTTCCCGGCCCCGTGCCTCTCTGCGTTCACCTCGTTCTCCTCCTCCTCGCCGTCACGGTTCGACCTGAGCTGGAGGTTTCCCATGATCAGGCCCGTGTCGCCGCCGTTCCTCTCGTCCTCGTCCAGATCCACATCCTCAAACGGATTCAGGTTCTTGTTCAGCTCCTTCAGGTCGTTCAGCTCCTTCAGGTCATTGAGATCATTTAAGTCCTTCAAGTCCAAGTCCAGCCTGGGCAGGATCAGTTCTCCGTTGACTCTGGGGAACTCCTGGCAGCTCTTGGACCTGCCCGGGAGCTTCTTTAGGATTGGCATGGTTGCGCTTTAGATTTCAATATACTGTAATAAAAGAGCAAAGTAGGATGCAGTTAAATGTTCAACAATATGAACATCAAATCAACTTCAGAGATTTTTGCTCCACATTTATCCAAAACCTGAACTTAAACTGGGGTAAAACATGACCTATGACCTTATCAATATTTACATTAGCCATGTTAAAGCCATGTTAAACCCTCAAACACAGACCTCCACTCTGTTCTCTTCATGTGACTGGACGTTACATTTATGAAATGTACAGCACAACAGCTGTCAGCAAGTTTATATAACTCAATTCCAAACATCCTTTCACACAGGGGTTATATAATGCACTTTACTAAGCAAATAGGAAACACGTCCTCAAAATATTGCCCCATTTACACGTGCTGAACTCCAACCTTGAATAAATATTGTACCATTCAGAAACAAATAATTTTGACCTGAGTGTCAGCCTTTGTTCGGCAACAGCTGGCACCAGACTCAATATGCTCTGGAGTTTTTTTAACATCAAATATAACACCATAACCTATGATAAAACTGTGATTAAATTACTGTTAAAACTCACATAGACTGTCAGTAGTAAAATTTCCAACCACTGTTTGTCAGAATTTTGACCCAGAGTCTGGAGCAAAACGTAGCATCTGCATTAACACACATCATTTTAAGATAATTACAGAACACAGCATTTAAGAAGTTTCTTGAACATAAGACAATCCACATCATTGCAAGAACATTCTTATCATTTATTCAGATTTCTGCAGAAATTCTATTCGGTTTACCTCTGGAGAGAGAAAGTTGAGGATTTATAATCTTTTTTTAAAAAAATTGTATTCCTATTGTAGAACCAT
>JAPQRQ010000007.1:22819485-22837123 GCA_037367365.1 Apogon talboti
ATTTT
This sequence comes from Apogon talboti, assembly GCA_037367365.1. NCBI lineage: Eukaryota > Metazoa > Chordata > Actinopteri > Kurtiformes > Apogonidae > Apogon > Apogon talboti. Next base: position 22,819,491 of record JAPQRQ010000007.1, read on the forward strand.
TTTTTTTATTTTATTTTTTTTTAAGATAAAGCACAATAAATAAAGCAAACCACAATGAAAGAAAATGTTTATTAGCAGTTCTTTCATAGGATTAATAATTAGTGAATACAATGTCCATGCATCAAAACCTTACACTGAATTACAATGTATGTGAGATATTATTTTCAAAACTAAATCAAGGAAGTAATGCAACAGCATTATTTCCAATGTTACATTATTAAACTGCACTGTTGTGTTCATTTTCACACTTTCCCTACACAATGTAAATCAGCGGATGTCATACGTGCATAGTGGTGTTTTCAGTGATTGCATCAGATGAGCATCACTGCAATAAAATGCTCGCAGTGTCACAGGTCTGGATCCAACTCAGGCAGTGATATTCACAATAAACCATCAAACCACGCCTCAATTGAGATGGTCTGAAAATGCGTCAAGTGATCTACTGTTCAGTTTTTAAAAGAGCTCCATGTGAAGTGTTTGTACGTGAAGAAAGTGATGATGACATTATGAGACAGTGAGAGTTTTTCCAGTCAAAAACAGGAGCGGTGCATGTTTTGGTGCTGTGATGCATTTCACTCTTAAACACAAGTATTCAGATCACCTACTGCATGGAAAAGTATGTCATTATGAAAGTAGTCATTTTGCAGTAAAATACTATTATACAGGTATGTGATGTTTTTTACTCATTGTGCTGTTGCATTGATGCATATGTTGCATTTAAGTGCTGTACATGTTTAAAGGTGAGCTTCAGTTAGACTCAGTTAGAATGTCAGTTGAAAAATGTAGATTTTTGTTGCATCTTGTGGGTGAACCCTTTACTGTTTTATTAACTTTAGGGGTGTTTTCATTCTAACTCATGTCTAATCTTTGCTAAGTCACATCCTGCATGAGGTACATTACTAATATTTAGCCTTTAAGGTGTTTTATCCTCATAGTCCATAATGAATGGGAGACTAGAGTCATTGGGATGCTTCTGTGTTGTGAAAATGCGTGCGTTACTGGGGGGTCATCAGAAGGTCTGGTTGTGACCCCGGGTGTGGTGGAAGTGGGATTGGGGGTGGTGGTGGGAGGGGTTGTTGAAGTGGTATGGCTCATGGCGGTAATGGCTGTGGCAGATGACCGGATGCTCGATGCCTTCGCTCTGCAGCTCATCCTGCTTGTGGACTCCCTCCAGCTTTCCCACCAGCTCTGTGATGAAGGTCTGGGGGGTGGGGGGGGGCAGCAGAGCATGTGTCAAGACACAACAGCTGCAGTCACACAAAACATATATTTCTTATTTGTGTTGTCTATGTTTGTTATAAATTATAAAAGCGTGACTATTTATACCTCCATAAACCTTAGAATCAAACTCAAGAAGAAACACTATCATTTCAGCATCAAACTCCATTGTTTTCATTTAGAGCTGTGTCCAGTGGTGAAAACAATGCTTCTATTTTTATCAGACAGTTGTTTCTTAGTGTTTCTTGACCTCAACTTAGCCTTGGCCGGCAGAGTGACTCACTACTCCCTCTAGTGGTCACATAAATCCCCCGGCCCGTCGCTGGAAATAAATTCACTCCACTTCTCTACAATCCAATACATTAGCATCTTTGGCAGAACTCCACCGATCTTAATTCTGAACACTAATGATAATTTTAGGTCATCCTTTGACACAGAAATACTACATTCAGCCCCTTTAAATATGTTGAAAATAACTTCTGAATACACCTGACTGAAAACTTAAGTGCCAACAGTATGCGTGTGATGCCAACAGGAAAAGTTCAAGTGCATAAATAACCGCTCTTACTGTAAGCATTACTTCATGTCTTAATTTATGTATTATTGTTTGACTTTTATAGTAGTTAATCAGCAGTCGTAAAGTTCTGTCCAAACTTGGCTGCAGCTGTTCATTCTGATGCCGCTCAACAAATCAAATGTGGTATCTTGTTGTGCAACATGGAACACATGTTTCAGTCCTGCTATTTTATATTATTACACAAGAAATAGACGTTTCAGATAACCTGTTATACCTCAGTTTATATCAGTTTCTTATACCTTTTCATTTCCTTATATGCAAAACCGACTGATGTGATGTGAGCTAAACAATAAGCGACATTTAGGTGAGGAATTAAAGGAAAATCCAATGTTAAGTGTCTTATTAAGATCCTTAGCATTGATTCTACATGTGTGATCTCAACTGGAGGAAACACCATTTTTATTGTTAATGTCATAAAACCATTCACTGATTTGTTTGTGCCTAAATGCCAGGGGAATTAAATGTGTTTAAATGCACACTGAGATTACACCACTACTGTGAATATGGTAAATTTTATACTGTCACGTAAATTGCATACATGTCCGACTAACACCTGTGAGATATTCTGATCTTAATCTGGTTTTATGTGGATTATTTGGACGTTTCCCACATTTCAGAGTATTCTCTGGTTGATACACAGCCCCTGTTCACTGTCAGCTGAAATAGAAGACTTTTGTCCTTATTTCTCATTAAAGGGGAAACACACCTACTTTTAATCATAATGAAAAGAGGAAATTAAGACATTTTTGATTATGCACAAGCATGGAATAGCTGGAATTGAAGATACAGGATATGTTGGTACTGTGGAACATCTGCCTGCTACAGAAAACTATGAAAAAACCTTTTAATTGGAATATTCATGGGTGCATGTGAACACAAGTATTATGTTTAATATTGATTTTCATTACAGTAACAATGCGCAGATACATGAGCTAAAATCTGCACTGGCATTTGTGTAAATTTCACTGATGGCAGAGGACATTTTAGATGTTCTGCTACATTAAAAGTGTTTTATATTACTACATAAATTAGGTTGAATTTTGCTCATTTCGAAGATTATATGTTGAAGGGCTGAAAGTCTTGAAAATTAAAGTATTTTTATGTTATGTGTCCAGAAAATGATGGAAATAAATGTTTTGATATTGCAAAAGTTCATGAAAACAATGATACAGTGAATGCATACTGTAATCAAAGCTTAATAAGGCTTTTTTTTTGGCAAGGCTGCGTATATAATAGACTTCTATGTTTTTTTGTGGCACAAAGAGGGATGAATAACAACAGAAAAAAACTGAAGAAACAGAAAACAATGTTAATGTGAGCTTCAGCTATTGGCTAACCTGTCATATTAATATTTCTATCCACATACATGTGGTCACCACAGGCCATAAATCTATTACAGCTCATCATAAGAGACACATAGATGTCTATAGTAAACTTCAGGGAGTCCGTTTAATAAACAGTCAGATGTTTAGATCATTGAGTTTCCAAAACCACAAATGGAAACTTGATGGTGATTAGAAAAGCTGAGGCTCTGTCACTACAGTAGAATTCTATAGCATCACAAATCTGGCGTTCATCCATTATGTATATGTTGAGAGAAAGTGATGCTGAAAAAAGATCCCAGGTTCACTGAAGTCATCTGGATCAAGCTCTGTAACTCTATAAGACTCTGCACTGACACTCCCTGCTGCTTTGTCTGTATTTGCATAATTGCACAAGGCAAATGTCTCGATTCCAGAAAGACTCATTGTTTTAGCGTTGAAAAGGAAAGAAAAGGGGAAGAGAGCACAGAAAGCTATTGTGGAAGGAAAGTGGAGTGACAGCGGGAGGCGGAGCCAGATGCTGCAGCTTCTCTTTGTGTCCGAGTACAGGTTTACTTTCCTGTTACACATATAATCATGACAAATACTGGGTATGCAAGGTGCATTCAAGCTTAAAACTTACAGTTGTGTTGTTGTTGCAGTTTTGAAGAACTTCCTGTTGAAAGAGGAGATGGTGTCATGAAACAGCAAAAATAAAATAAAAACCCACACAGATCTGCCCTGACCATTACGTTGTGTTACCTGTAACTTCTTGACCCGCTCCTCGTCGTTGGGCAGGTCGATTAAATCATCGATGTTCAGCTCCTGTGGCATGCCGTCCTCCTGAAGGAAAAGACAGAAATACTGGCGGATCATCTTTTCATGGTCATCAGATAAGACAAATCTGGACGTTTAGAGGTTCTGTAGTGAACGTGACAACACTGTCATCTTCTACAAAACTGATTCACCAGTAAAACCCATGGAGTTTGATAAATTATAGTAGATATAGAAGCTTGTTTTCAAATGCATTTTGTTGAAAAATTCACTTTTACCTCATTTTCTCTGTTTTGATATAATAACCTTTGAATTTACTCTAAGGTTTCATGAACATCTATATGATCTGTAAATTAAATATAAAAAAATACCTAATTTTCACTGAAAAAAACAAAATGCAGGGGATAATATTTAATAAATGGTGATAAACCATCTTTAAGTGACTTTTTCCTCATAAGAACACGGTTGGTTGATGTAAAAGTCCAACCTGCAATGCTGTTTTTGGCTCCTTTTTATCCTTTTTTTTTTAACAATTATCTGTTATTGGTATTCTATAATTGTCAAAATACATATATAAAAGATGAAAAATCTACAGTCTACCAAAGATTTTACCTTAGCTGTGAATTGAAACTTTACTAGTTGCATTAACTTGTGTTTAAGTTACTTCATAAAACTTCATGGAGTTTGTTTCTAGTTTTAGTTCAGTTTATAATAAATGCTGTTACACTTTTTGCTTTCAGACAACACTGAAAACTCCCCCTCTCATTAAACATAGCAGTTTGTGTTAGTTGTAGGTCTTTAAGGGTTAAGACTTTACATTCCGCCTTTACACCATTCATGTCCATTACTTATACGTGTAGGCGTTGAATAATAGAAATATTCATGTAAGGCAGTAACAGTGGCGAGCTCTGTCTGAACAAACGGCCTTTGTCTGAGCTGATTGGACGCCGGTCTCGTCCACCCGTCCACACCACTGCACTGCTCTGTCAGTGTAACTAGGCCAAGCCTGTGACCGAGGGCAGAGGGTCGGCCTCAGCTACAGCTCGTTGCAAAATGTCTAATGCAACAGCGGTGACTAAGGAGGGCGGATGACCATGTCTGTGATACGTACTTCTACATCAGACTCACTGACACTGACCGTGAGCTGAACAGAAAGTATCAACATCAACAAATTATCCTTTCCACAGCATGTATACGCCATGACAGTGTTATTTTAAGACCTGATGGTACAGTAAATGTTTACTCCTGCTAACAACATCGCTTGTTAACACTAAAGTGACTAAATGTTAGCTGCAGTTTTCATTTTAGACCTCTGTTAAATTCATATTAGATTACCTATGAACAATAACATATTCTGTAGGTTTATAAAAGTTTATTTTTCTGTCTAAAAAGTGTCGATAAGGCTTTTATATGTGGTGCACACTATTCTCACTGCATGCGTGTGTGTAGAGCATTTAACAGGATTCACTATCTGATTGATAAGATAACATGAGTTCACTTAAGGGACAATTGTGTTGGTCCAAAATATTATTAGCAACATGTCATGTTGAATCTAGAAACATGGAAAAGAGGATTATATGGTAAAATTAAAAAAAAAAGCCATCAATAAACTGAACATAACATAAAAATAATCACCAATATTTTCAATAATGTTGCAACTCTGTCAGGAATTGCTGCTTGTGTCTGCTTTAAGGCACTAACTTTTAATAAATACATATAAAACTTAGTTCAGTTGCTCAAGAGCAGTAACAATCCTGTTCCATAACATCCAAGTTAAAATTTATTTTGATTTCTGACCATATTCATTCATTTTACTTTATTGACACATGGTGCAAAACATCCTCCAGATGGGAACATGTGTTTTGAGTATTGATATTTATCACTTTTGCACATTACATGAAAATCTGAACGTTAGGTTCAGATAAAAAATCGAACCTGAAGTTGAAATCTACTGTCATTTTCACAGTTATTGCAACATAATGACATTTTTAAGGTTTTATGGTCTTCATTAATGTAGAAAATAAAAAGTATGTCAATTTAAAGCAAGATTACATCCTTATTTCTTGTGTGCAACAGGTTTTCAGAGCTGCTTGACCTCTGATTTAACTCTGATATTTACTTTTTTCTATCACCAACATTTCACAACACTGAAAATCCACCCCCATCATTTCCCCTGGAGGTTTCCTAGCCTCTCGTTGCAGCCAGATGCACTGTGTTTACCTCCTCCTGGGACCTGCAACAGGCCCTCATCCTTCCTGATCTTCCATTTTCTCATAATTCAACTCTATCTTAGTCCCTCCTGCCCATTTAAGGCAGAAACCCCCAGGACAGATCCAGATCTCTGCGACGGGGACTCATATACAGGGTGCTTAGCCTTGTAAGGAGAACCAGGATGTCCCACCTCTCCTCTGAACCAAACACTTCATACATCACCCAGAGGTGACCTACAGTGGACATACTGTCAGTAACATCTTCTAAAGGAGTACATCACTTCAACTCCACATTTATACAGGTCCCTTTCATTTTTCATTTAAATTACGCAGTTAAAGTTAAATTTGGCACAGCTTTAGCATGTAACTCCCTTTACAGAAGAACATCAGCTAATGTAATCTCTACGTGACTGGTGCGTAAAGACCTGTGCGTCACTTTAACTCCACTTTTAGACAGGTTCCGTCCCTTTTTCATTTAAATTATGCAGTTAAAGTAACATTTGGCACAGGTTTGACATGTTATTCCCTTTACAGAACACTAGCCAATGCAAACTGTTTGAGGCTGGTGCGTAAAGGCTTGTGCGTCCCCTCACCTGGTGCGTAAAAACCTGTGCGTCCTCTCACCTGGCCGCAGTAGAGCCGGTCAAGGCTCTCGTCGATCCACTTCTCCACGTCCAGTCTCCTCTGCAGCTCCTTCCTGTTGTACTTGACGGTGACCCGTGCTTGTCTTTTGGGGATGTTACAGCCCTGGTCCTCAAACGGGTCCAAATCCGATGAATGAACCTCCACCGTCGGTCCGGTCCGATCGGCTGCCATGTCTGCGGTGGACTGGTCCGACTGGTTTCTGGAGAGGAGAGCGAGGAGGGGATGACGTCACAGACTCATGGGACACGAGGAGGCTGTGTTTTGGTGTTTATTTTTTTCCGTCTCCAGATGAAGTTAAAGATTATACAACATGACTCTGATGTCATGTCGATGTTTGGGATGTTTTAGGAAATGTCAGAGGTTGTGATGCGTCAATGGTGACTATAAAGTTTATTCTGCTTTCAGTTACACAAAAAAATACTATAAACTTTGTCCACATGGGGTCAGTACAACACCAGACACAGAGAAACCACAACCATGGACTATTGAATGATAAACATCAAAGTCCTACAAAACCAAAAGCATCTACTGATCTAAAATGTTTAACAACCACTAATCCTATTAATATATGTAAATAGCTGAGAGAAAATGCAATTTTGAATTATTACATATATGGTTATTATATTATTTGTAGTTATTTTTACCATATTCAGCATATGGAGTAAAAAAAAAAAAAACATAGTATTTCCACTAGATGACACTGAACTCCCTCTGCCTTAAGCTTTGACCCAGAGAAGTAGGTGTTTGTATGTGGCTGTGAATAATAATTCAACATGAAAATTTACTTTGCATGTAATGTAATGAAAACAGATTTTTGTTTTTCTGTTGTCACATCTGAAAATATGCTAGCATCATGACAAAATGATAGGGATAAAATCTTTAAAAATGAATTAATATTTGCTCTCACTGATTAGATTACATCAGATGTAGATGAAAGTAGAATATAAGTTTATAATTTTTATAGCGACCTTTTGAAAAGCACATATAATTGTGCTCAGCGGTACAAGTATATTTGACACTGCACAAATAAAAAAATAATTAAAAAATCAATGTTAATGCTAATCATTGACGTATGACAGGATGTAATAATTCAAAATGAAAAACATTAACTTTACATGCACTATATTGAAAATGATTAATATTTTCTGTTTCATCTGAAAAATAATGGTGGAATCACAATAAAACAATTCATTTGAGGGACTAAAATGACAATGGAATATAACATTAATGTACTTTTTTTTTTAGGGATTGCATTCAAAAAGCACATTTTTACTTTTAGCTGTAAGAGTGTGACTAATATAGAACCCGACCCAAAGGGTTAACTGCTCTCATACTAGTAGTGGAGAGAAAGAACAGATTGTGCATTTTTTCTACATAATCACTGCCTTACATATTTTTCTAACCAACTCTATTACTGAGTAAGAAATTCATCTGATGTATTTTATCAATTTTCAGTCCAGAAGAAAGTTATCTGTTCAACCCTAACCTATGGATGAATAAGCACTGTCTATAAGAGTAGTAGTATCATTAAAATACTAACCATCCCTGATAACATTTCTTGCTACATTTGGCTAACATTAACATTAGATAACATTTGGCTTGAGTAACACATTACATTTTTAAAGCAGCTTTGAAGAAATGTCCTCATCAAACAAGAGTGTGAAGTTTTGATCCACCTTAAAGAAAGAAGATAATAAACTAATACTTTTATTTTAAGGGTTTTAACCCTTTAAATGCTCGATTACTTGAAGTCACTGGTGTTATTTATGAAAAATACACAACAAATGAGTTATTTTCCATATAATAAATGTTGGTTGGCATTTTTAAATCAGATTAGACCAAATATCGTCTCAGTAGTTTTCACATAGCATCAGATTTAACATTTAAGTGGTACATTATACTGAAGTTTAATGAGTGTCTTTTACTTTTTTTATGTTTGGTTTGAAGTCTGAACCAGTTTGACATTATATTCACATGATCAATAATACAAATGACAAAAAGAGACTTAACCCAGAATCACGTCAGAGTGAATCTTTAATTCCACATCACAACCACAACATGACAAAACCAATATGGATGGAAAACATAAACTAACACAAACTTTGGCATGAACATAAAATGGCACAAAAACAGAGCGACATGATCAGTAGTTCATAAATATATATTAATTACAGTAATGGCTGAGCAGTGTGATAAAGCACGTTTCTTTATATCCCTGCCTTGAACATCTTTGGGATATTTCACACAGCCTGTACAGTCCAGTAGGACAACAAATGTTGGTCTTCATTCAGCATCATATAAATATATCTCTACATCTGTGACAATCATAGTGAAGCCATAAACTTAAGTTTTCAAATAAATAAATAATATAAAGAATAAAAATGATGGTACCGCACAATAAGGAAATAATGACCAAAGGAAGATTGAAAAGCAAAACAAAAAGTACTGTGAAGAAAAAAAAAAAGAAAAAAAGAAAGAAACAATAAAACAAAGTGAACTTAATAAAGATAATAACCCAATAAAACATATTTCTTGGGCAGGTTTTCCAACGGTGATCAGTATTTTTTTGACTTCATGAATTTGGTTTGTGTTGTAGGTCCTATGAAAAGCGTTTTTTATTATTTGTCTCTTTGGGTCTTTACACATGGAAGAGCTTTGCCCCATAAAACATTTTAATATTCTTTGTAAAACATAGTTCTTTTCATTACTTTACTTCCACTTTTATTGGTATACTATCTTCTGCATGAGCAGAGTGGTTTTCAGCTCATGAATTTGTTCCTTTTCTTCATGCTACATGATGAAGACAAAGGAGCAACAACAAGTGCTAATAATAATAATATTAATATTCTCCTTCTTGAATGTGTTTTCGTCCCTGTTTTCCCTGTTTTATCTCAGTCCTGCTGCAGATCCCAGACCCGCCTCATCCCTCCACATAAAGTCCCTGGTCCGGCTGTTCTCCACTGGGTTGTGTCTGAATCCGGGTCTTCCATCCGGGCACAGGGACAGGCTGAGACGGGCGGTGCTGTTGCTGATCTTGAACAGACCATTAGGCCCCAGGAAAGAATCTCTTTCGCTTCCCCCGAGGTTATTCACCGCCTCCAGGTCGTTATAAACCGCGACGTCGCTCAGCTGCTTCCGGCCTTGCATCCTCCTCCTCCTCCTCAGGAAGATGATGCCTCCGACCAGAACCAGAACCAGGACGGCCAGGACGCACGAGACCGTCAGGGTAGCGGATGATGGCTGGGAGGTTTGGCGCAAAGCCGGCTTAAAGCTGGGCTGCAGTGTGAACTCACAGCTGGGCCCCATGAAGCCTTTGGGGCACTGGCACACGGGGCCGGTGAAGTGGGTGAAGCACGTGCCGCCGTTCTGGCACGGCCGGGCCCCGCACGCATCGGAGCGCACAGAGCAGTTCTTGCCGGTGTATCCCAGGGTGCAGGAGCAGGTGTAGTCGTTCACGCCGTCCTGGCAGGTCCCGGCGTTCTCACACGGACCTGATGCGCAGTCGTCGATGTTGACCTGGCAGTTGGCGCCGGTGAAACCAGGCTGACAGCGGCACAAGACGCTCTGGCCCAGATCCAGACACTCTCCACCTGCAGCAGGAAACACAACACCTGTTCAGCATCACCACGTCCAATAATCCTGGGATCATATTTAACACTGGCAATTAAATTATGTTTTCACTTCAGTGCTTAATTTAACCCTTAAAGACCTAAAACTGTTTTGGTGATGACCCCAAAATGAATTTTTCTCTACATTTAACATTTCCTAAGTGATTTATCTCCATTTTTGTGTATTTGTAGATCTGTAAGCTGTGTAAATGAGAACCTAATCTTGTTATAATTGTACTTATTTTTCTTAAGAAATGTCAGATTGTTCATGGTTGCCCAATGTTATCCACATTTTTAAAGGACAGTTTATAGATGTAAATAGAGAAAAGTTTGGAGTTGACATTACTTAAAGGTTATTATGTTGTTATATTGCTGGTCTGATCCATTTGAGATCATATTGGACTGAATATGGCTCCTGAACTAAAATTAGTTGGAGACTCATTCAGTCTCATTCAGTGAAACTGTTGAATCGCACTCCATCCACCAGGTGTCGCCAGAGTAAAGGCCTCCATCATCCTCACCGTTCAGACAGGGCCTGTTGCTGCATCGGTCCAGTTTCTTCTCGCAGTTGGAGCCGGTGTAGCTGGGGGGGCAGCGGCAGGTGTATCCTCCGGTCATCGTCTCCACACAGGTGCCACCGTTGAAGCAGGGACCGTCTGCGCATGTCATGGCGATGATCTCACAGTTTTTACCGTAGAATCCTTGAGGGCAGGTACAGGAGTAGTCGTTCTCCAAATCCTGCAGAACGGGACAGAAAAGCTTTCAGGTTAGGGAGGGAACTGGTGAACATTACTAAGCCCAAGTGTGGATTGTAGAGTTGGTGAGAGAGTTGTAAATATCTGAGGTTGGACAAAGGATGCCAAACAGAGGTACTTTTCAGGTACTTTTCCTGGGGGCCACAAGGATCCAAATATGACGAAATATATAGTACATTAATTTTCTATGCATCTTGATAGATTTTTATCCCTCTTAGACCTAAACAGCCTTTATTCATTCATTCATTCATTCATTTATTTATTTATTTATTTATTTATTTATTTATTTGAGGCTGTATCTTTTGAGGCTATGGACATTTCTTGTATTTTCTTGCTGTATGTGAAGGAAAGAGACGGAAAAATAGATATCATCCTGAGACCCAGAAATGCATTTTTGCCCTCTGTAGTGGACTAGAATGTCACAGCTTTACCTAAACAAATGCTGTCCACTTCAAAGGACATTCCATAAAAAAATTAAATAAAAAGTGTATCTGAAAAAACTGTTGCATCTTGCACTTAACAATCAAGGCAATTCTTTAATGAAAAAAATAAAAGTTCTCTCTTCTGAGTCTCAGGAGGATATGTATGATCATTCCAACTGTGCATAAACAACAACGATAAAGTTTCTTCTCTGTACTGTAACCCTGCCCGATGAAGGATGATGCCCATTGTTGTTGGTCTTTGTACTACAGAGGTGTAACCCTGTTCTATACTTACATTACAGCTGCCTCCATTCTTGCAGGGGTTGCTGTCACACTCGTTGGTTTCCAGCTCGCAGTTGGTTCCTCCAAAGCCGGGCCTGCAGGTACAGGTGTAGCTGCCCTGGCCAGTGTTGGTACAAGTGGCCCCATTGGCGCACGGTTTGTGGTTGGTGCAGTAGTTGAGGTCCTGGTCGCAGAAGAGACCACCCCAACCCTCCTGACAGTTACACTGCCACGGCTGGCTGCAGGTCCCATGAAGGCATCCTGGGTAGCGCACGCATTCATTGCATGAGGGGCCCTGCCAGCCCATACGACACGTACATCCCCCAGGGGCCTCGCAGTAGCCATGCCTCTCACTGCAGTCCGCTGAGCAGATGGCTGTAAAGAAGAGGGAGGGGGGAGTGATTACAATGGGCACGCCTTCTCATACATCTCACAACACACACATGTACAGGGCCCCCCGTCTGACCCCAGCCCTGCTCCAGACTTCACTGTTGGTTAAGCATTAAGCCAAGCAGCTGGTAGGCACACCGCCGCAGAAAAACGCTTTCTTTTCATCTCCTCCCCATCACACACACACACACATACACACAAACACACCCAGATCACCTTGAAATATGTGTGTGTGTCTAATGGAGGCTACAGCTCTTTCTCTCATTGTAACAGGAGAACAAAAGGCAGATGGAACAGCACAGACCTCACTGCAACAGAGTAAAACATAACACTACGGGACGTCCTCCAGATAAAGGAAATACTTCATACCGTCTGAATAGACCCCTGCCCAAACTGTCCCCTCAAACATCAGAGTTATTTCACTGGCTGAGAGGTAACAAATACATTATTCATCCATGCCTTCACAAAGAATGAGCTGAGGTTTTCAGTTCTTACGAGGAAAAATAAGTCCCATGATACCAGTCTTTTGTGATTTCACTACTTTTGTTTTCCTTGGTCTCTAAAGTCATAGATATCTTTAATGCTTTGTGTAATATATTCATTGTACACTTCAGGGGGACACTGTTAAGAAAGTACTAATGATGTACTTTGAAGGCACCTTCTTTAAGGAAAGACAGTGATATTATATGTACATTAGTTTTACATATTAACCCTCTGTGGGCCAAGGCTCAATTTTACATACTTTCTTAAATGCACCTTTTTAAACAAACGCAATACCCAAGTGTTTTATATAAAAATGTTCAATCTCAGCTTTATGTATACTATTTTTGTTCTATTTTTTTCTGAGAGCACTGTAGAAGGATATAATTCAGCCCAAATGCTGAAAGTTTGAAGTCAGATTTGTGAAAGAAGAAATGTAATGCAATACTGAGGTGAGTTAAGAAAAACACCTTGATCTTGTCTTAATCTAAGTCTACAAATTCTTATTTTTTCATTATGTTATGTGTTTCTAGTGTCACTGTTGTAGAGACTTTATATTTTCACTGAACCATTGAATTCTACCTTTCTCACTATAAGAGAGAATGCTGCTCAGGACTCTGGTTATCACGCTAACTTACGCTCAGAGCAGTAGTTTCCCTTCCATCCCTCCAGGCAGATGCGGTTGCCCTCCTCGTCGCAGGTGTAGTGTCCCAGAGTGTCGTCTCTGGGCCTGCAGTAGTCAGCGCAGCCGTCTCCAAAGTAGTACTCGTCGCAGAAGACGTGGTAAGAATAACGCAGTTCGCTCTGCTCCCCAAAGTGCACGTCCTGGGACCAGTCTTCGCCGATGGCCAGTCTCCTTCTGGTAGCCAGGCGGCTCACGAGGTTGTTCTGGTTGTCTGTGGAAGACAAATGGAATTAAAGAAAATGTTTACAAGGAAACTGCGCGTTAAAGACGGTTGCGCGTCAATACCAGTTATCCATACAGGCATTTGAGTCCAAGTGGTGAATGGACCGAGAGAAAAAAAAAACAAACACTCACCTGTGTATTCGGTCTGTGATTCAGCGTTCCAAGCTTCAATGATCAATGAAAATGTTCCCTAGAGGAGAAAAAAACATGGGTTTATTGATTGGTACATGCAGACTACTGATGCGTGGTTTTACGCGTAAAAGGCACGTTCAGGACTTAACCCCATCTTGTCCCACAACTCTACCCATGATGCAGTCGATGCATTTCTATGAAAAAGAATTACAACAGACTAAAACTAGGATCTTCTGTGCAAAAGTTTCCATTTACCGGCCACTTGAAGTGGAAGGGCACCCGGATGGGAGCGCTGCTGGAGATTGAGGTGTGATCGGCTCTGATGACGTTGGTCTGTCCGGTACCAAAGGTGCAAGGTGGTTCAGCTGAGATCACATCCTCTGGGTGTTTCAGGCAGATTCTGAAAAATATATGGCAGTCCCTGTGTCTTCTGCAGATGCGGTGCGCCGTGTGGAATGAATGAATTTTCAACTCAAACACTCCAGAGGATAAAACCTGCAATGACAGAATAATTATATCAGATATTTACATCAGACATGCGGTGCGTAAAGGCTGCTTTGAGATAAAACATCACCAGAATACTTACAGCGTTCACTAAGGCCAGAGCCAAGAGGTATCTTAGGTGTAGATGTGCCATTTTTTCTCAGTGTGTTTTCAGATCTAACTTTGTGTCCGCATTCGTTGTGTCCAATAATGTTCCCAAAGGTGCTCGTGATAAAAGTCAAAGAAAACCTTCAAAAAAGTTTCATCACTGTAAAATCCTCCTGGTATCCGTATCCTCTTCTTCTCCTATCTTCTTATTGCAGTATATTCCTCTTCTCCTCCCTCGTCGGTACTTCACTTGTTTTGGTTCTGGTGCGTAAAGACGCAGACTGTTTTTATACCCCCCAATGCAGTGCGTCACGACCTAAGAGGTGGAGCCGAGGCGGACCTCAGGGGAGCTGCGGACCTGCCTGGGGAGTTAGATAACCCACACTGCATCTGGACAAGATTCTTAATGCGAATATGCATTAGAAGCTGTTTGGGGTTTCCACATGAATGTTAATGAACCAGAGAAGAGTAAACAGTGGAGCGTGTGATGACATGTAAGACATTGTATGAGGATAAAGTGATTTTTTATGTGATATTTTTGTAATGTCAAACATTTTGAGGCTGGATAGCGAGAGAATAACGGGAATAAACTGAAATGGAAATGGTAGACCTCACTACACAACAGTACAGAGTATATGAATGAATGATACAGCAGTAAAATGTGACCCAAACCTCAAATCTTATAAACACTGACAGAGACTTTTTTTTTTTTTTTTGCATTGAACACTTAAACACTTTTACATGTTTTTTTTTTAGAGCACAACTTTTACTTGTTGAGTATTTTCACAGTGTGGTCTTAGTATTTAGTTCAAGTAAAGGACTTGACTCATGCATTCTCCACCAGTCTAAAAAATAATTAGGATGCCAACTGAGGCAGGAAAACTTTACGCATCACTTCTGCAAGTACTTCAACAAAGTTCCCTGTCTGTAAAACGTGTTTTTGCCACTTTCCTGGAGGCCAACACTGTACACAAAGGTTCAGGAAGCGGGGGAGAATAGAAAATAGCCTTTCTTTCTTTATACCCAAAGTTATAATTGCCCCCGACGCGTGTGAGGTGAATACGAGTGGGCAGGTCGCTGCAAAGACCTTTCTTTGTGCGTCCTAGCAGCTATTCAGGCTCCTCTGTTGTGGTCTGGAGTCGAGCAAGCGTGGAGTGTGTATGCAGAGGGGGGACTGGGAGGGGTGGGGGTGGAAAGGGGGTTCTTGGAGTTTGGACTATCATGTTGCCTTTGTTTGGACCTCATGCGAACAGCTGTATGGTAATCAACGGCACATGGTCGGCCGTGCGGGGCTCCAAACCCGGCTATTGTCTCCCCAGAGCGTCCGCCCCCACCGCGCACACACACACATCGTTAACCCCTTTAGTGCTCATTGATTGAAGGACTCTGAAGGTCCCAGCACCTGTCACTGGCAGGGATTAAGATCAGTAAACACACCTAAACTGTTGGCAACCGTGTCTTTGGGTCAGTAAACGCATCAAAAATAATCATTTAATACACACCTGAGTACAGATTTATGTTTTTCTTAACATTTCAACTTTTTATTCCAGAGTTTACGCACGTTTACGCACAGTTTCACTCATTATCATAAATCATCATTAAGAAAATACATGATGTGAATAATTAAAACTCTGGATAATCAAACAAAGTGTAAAGAAAATAAATATCTGTACAGGCGATGATAATGATGATGATGAGTTGTGTGTCTGTATGTATTTGCTGGTGGATTGCGTGGGGGGGGCTGGGTCCATTTATATTAAAATGAGATAAAGGGACGCGTGCCTGAAGTGGCCCCCTGTATCCTGGCACGCTCCCATGAACAACAACAACAAACGAGTGAAGGAGGAGAAAAACAGAGGAATGAAAAGCAGTAACATGTAAGAGGTGTTATAGTTGTAGTTACTGTTCAGCTCCGAACCTTTGGAGCCAGTTGTTGAGGGTTGAATAGTGAGTGGGGGGCTGAGGAATTCACGGGGTACATGTTGAAGACACTACAAGAATGACAGAGCGCACAAAACACAGCCAAAAAATACACAAAAAGCGTATGTTTTAGGCTTCTTTTCTACAGTTACAGTATGATTTGTTAGCTGTTGTTTTTTTCAGTGTACTGGGTTGTAGATGTCAACAAATTCTCTTGATTAAAAACAAAAAAAAATCCAAGCAACTGATCACACTGAATCTAAATTTAGTGTTAAGTTTTGTGGAATCCATCTGATACAGCTGATGGTAACACATGGACATCAGATAGTTTCTACACATTTGCATAATAAATCATTGCCCCCAGGAGCAGTGGAACATGACTAAGTACTTTTACTGGTGTACTGTAATGCAAATTTGATGTACTCTAATACCTCCAGTACATCTCAGAGGTAAATAGTGTACTTCATCCACCACTACATTCATCTGACAGCTTTATATAATTACTTTTCCCCCATGGATCATAAATAAACTGCACAATTTTAATAAACAACTGCTCATATTTAAGATGTCTATGATTCGTTAAAATAGTGATTTTTGATGTCCAAACATCTCAGTTTTTTATTTCAATAAATGTTCAAACCATGGACTATCAGAGAATATAGGGAAACTTCCAAAAACTGTAAACTGTTTTCCTTTTTCCCTCTCTTTCTAATCATGTAATAAGTCATCTTTGAGTCCCGCTTTATATATAAACTTGTTTAAACTCCACCTCCATCGTCTACAACATTCTGCTCTGCATTGATGCTTCACCATTAACATCTAACGAAGTCATATGTAATAAAAATTTCATTCAGTAGCACCAAACTAGTGCTCTCACTTAAGTATTTAAATGGCATTTTGTGGCTACGTGTAGGATTTTTTAAGCTGGACTTATATTTTTATTTATTTATCATGGGCAATGCAGTGAAACATAACAGACATAGAACATCTGATGTTCTCCATAAAGAGTATATAGCAGCAAGTTTGCAACTCTCGTCCTTTGTTGGGCTTTTCAGCAGAGAAATGCATTTACAGTAGGCTATAAACAAGAATAATATAAAAACAGTATAAACAATAGGATAAACAAACAATATATATAAAAGCCTATTCATAAACCATACATTCAGTTACATTCATTATAGTTTTATTTTAGTACATTACAGTTATTATCCAGATTCTACCCAGATATCATTTTATACTTCTAATTTATTATGTATAGTGTATAGTGTTTGCCCTTGCGTTGTATTTCTTTTTTACTCATGTTCGCTGTGGTACTCTGTTATTGTATTTGTGTCATGCTGCTGCAAGTACATCTATCTATCTATCTATCTATCTATCTATCTATCTATCTATCTATCTATCTATCTATCTATCTATCTATC
>JAPQRQ010000007.1:22839663-22865161 GCA_037367365.1 Apogon talboti
CCAAGGACACAACAGCTCATGACTCAGACAGAGCGGGATTCGAACCTCCAACCCTTCGGTTATTGGACGACCTGCTCTTCCATCTGAGCCACGGGCAGCCGTGGCTCAGATGGAAGAATCAATAAGAATCTACATTCTTACTGATTCTTCCACTGCAAAATGTCATTTCATTTTGTATCTTATATGTTGTTTGAATCTTGTCGAGTCTTTTTGCATCCTTTTAACCATTTTTTTCTTATATTTTTTTCATGCTATATCATGGAATTATGGAATAATTTTACTGTTGTTGCATCTTTTATGTCATCTTGTTTTATCTTTAAGGACAGGTTTCTCTGCATTTCTGAGGTTAACATTTTCTTCCATTTTAATACATAAAATGATTTCTTATCTTGTACTATTGCCATATATTTTCTGGTGTTCCCAGAAAAATGGCTCCACAACCCATTATAGATGCAGATCCTAAGTTTAGGAAACAGATGAGAGAGTTTTCATCCAAAATAACCAACTGATTAAATCGGCTCAGTGTTATAAAACAGAAGCTGTAAATATCTTATGTTTGTCCCTGTAGATGGAGGTGCAGCTCATCAAAATCCGATCCATAGAGAACCACGTATAAGATCCTGTCCCTCAGTGAGATGTGTTTTACGACCCAACTATTTTTGACGGAACTTCCAAATGATTTTTTTTTTTGTCTTCTCAATATAATAATATTATCCACTGCATTTTGCAATTTTCAGTGAAAATCAGGTATTTTCCTTTATTTAATGTACTAATCATGTAGATGTTGATAAAAGCTCAGAGTAAATTCAAAGGTAAATATATCAAAAAATAGAAACACTAACTTTTTAAGCAACATATGTCATTAACTGAAAATAAAAACAAGTGTCTACAACCACTGTTATTTATGAAACAGTTATTAAACATTTAACGTCAATAGATGCTTTTGGTCGGTGGTGGGTGTTTGGGTCGTTATGGGTTAAGGTGAGGATGAACACAAGTGTATACAACATACAAACCACATCAGGCTGTCTCATGCATGTTTTTCCAACTTATCTTTGCTAGACTCCACATTACTGTTGCCTGAATGCGCTTTAACATATGGAACAAACAGACCTGTCTCTGTGAGTCACTGACCATATCACAAATCCTTCCCCTACAGCCACGACGAGCTAAATAAAACTGATTTCTTTGGCTTAGCAGCAGATGTATAATTACTCTTTTGTTGGGGAACAAAGGGAGCCATGATAATTATTTAATCCCCGTCCAAGATGATAAATCTGCCTTCCTTCGGTCCTATACCTTTCCTGGTTGGTGCAGACTCGATGCAGCAGCAGCTTCGGTGGCAGATGGGAGATGAAAGAAGGACTGAGGAGCGAGGGAATGAGAACAGGTGGGGGTGAAAACTGAAGAAAAGGAAAGGGCACAGGGGTCAAACAGGGCAATAGAAAGGGGGAGGAAACTTACATACGCCTGCATAAGGACAGATCGATGGAGAGATTTTTTTTTCCTTTACAACGTGCCTCTCTAAATCAATGTCTCCTTTTGCCAGATGTCGAGTAAAAAGGAGAAAAACTGCTAAAGGATACGACAGAAAGATAAACGAAGCAAAATAACTATTTGATTCAATAAGCAGCTCTATGATCAGTTTGTGCATATACAGTATGTGTTTGAGTCACATTTGTGTTGAAAGTTTTTTCTGTGTAAGTTCTCATTTGTTCAGGTCATTGTTCGATAGTTGTTTTTAAAGTTCAACCGGACTGGTTTTATTCTTAAAAACATTTCATCCCTCATCCAAGAGACTTCAACAGAGTGTGCAACCTTGGTTCTCCAAAAACAACTAAGGACGTGCACATTTAATGTCATTTCCCCCCTTATTATTAATCCTAAATATTTGATCGTCTTATGTACTTTAAGTCTGATGTACATAAATACAAGGTTTTATGTGGAACGATGCAGAGAAATGCAGCCTATGAAGGCATTCAGTAATTGAATTTGTGGAAAAAAAAGAAAGTGGGGTGCATGTCACTTCTCACTCTGAGTAAATTGCAGAGGTGTATTTTATTCTACAGTGAGGGCATAAAAGCAGAATGGAGCAGAATGCAAGTTTATAGACACTTAAAGTGAATAATACCCTTTCAGAGAGGCTTAAGGCTCAGGTTTAAGGGCTTCGTAAAAGAACTGAAGGTGAAAGACGGGCTCACAATGTGAATACAGCTGTCTATTCAAGACCCCACCCCCCCGGCCAGGCTCTAATGCTGCCCCCTGCCTTCCAGCTATGGAGGAAGTCGGAGCAGACTGTTGAACCCCTGCTGCATTGGCCCCCCCTCCCCTTCCTGCTGAGGCACGCCGGTCAGCCCCGGCAGCTGTTTAACCAACCCACCGACCCAGAGGGGGCTGCAGGGGAACAATGCGATATGACTTAACTCATACTGTTACTGGTTGATGTGGATGTGTGGATGTGCTCATTCTGACCTGAGTATTTAATTAAGAGTAGAGCTCACTGATCAGGCAACTCCCCCAACTAGTAAAATCCAGCAAATGTGATGACACAGTAACAAAATATACCTCTCAATGACAGATAAAAAGATGCACTGGTCAGGGTAAGAAGAAATCCACTCCACAGAATATACGCATTTACATTTGGAAAACACCACTTTCTCAAAATCATTCAAGTTGAAATCTGAGAGGGGTTTACTACGACTCATAAGATCATTGGAGATGCTCACTCAAGCCTCAAGTGAATCCACATGGACTGACCTTAAAATATATTTACTCCTCATAGACCTACAACTATTTTTGTGGTGAATTCCAAATTAAGATAAACATAAGACTTTAACAGGTTCTGTTTTTACCATTGCTGACCATAGAATTTTTCTCTACATCTAATCTTTCCTAAGTTATCACCATTGATTATAATATTATCCACTGCATTTTTATTTTTCAGTGAAATACAGGTATTTTCCAATATTTTATTCACTGCTCATATAGATGCTCATAGAATCTCACAGTAAATTCAATGGTTATGACATTAAAACAGAGAAAACTGAACAAAAAGTGACTTTTTCACCAAAATATATATCCGTTCACTACGGAGCCTCTGAACGTCCAAATGGGTCATGTCTGATGACCATGAAAAGATGACAAACTACATTTTATACTAATTATTTACATGTATTGATAGGATTAGAGGCTTTCAGGATTAATCAAATAAAACTGAAATAAATAAAACAAAATCTGTTTGGGTAAATACATTAAGTCTGTAGTTTAAGGTAGTCTATAATAGATGAACTCCAATTTATGAAACATGGTTGAATTTAGCTGAAACTGAAAAGTATTGCTTAAGTGAAAAATTACACACTCAAAAAAAGTAAAAAATGACCAGTAACAAAGATAAAAAGAAAACTACTAAGATATTTTTTAAAAAAAAAACTGAATTATTGTATAATAGTTGAAAGTCATGTGACTTGGTGAAAGTGGTTGGAAGGAGTTTCTCATTCATTTTAATGGGAAAAAATTGGAAAAAGATGAATATTTTAGGCCAAAATGATAAAAATACAAGCAATAATGTCATTAATGAGCTGAACATTTTTAATAGCACAATAATAATATGCACTGGAATTATATGGACATATTGTGCTATAATGTGGAATAATATGGACAAAGAAGCAGAATAATTCTAATTTTACAAGCTATTGCAACCAGGAAGTGAATGCATTCACACAGAAATGAACTAAATACAATTAAAAACAATGTCTGTAAAATGTAACAATGACCTGTACACCACAAACTACTGTACGCGCAAAACATTATGAAATGTTTCTATGCATTTGTCAGCATAAACATACATCTTCTTGTTACCAGAACAGACGATAACTGACCTTGAATTAAAATATGAGGTTGAAGCTTTAATTTTGTAGATACAAAAGGTGGAAGTTGTCGAGGCTGGAAGCAGCAGGACAAGCTTGTACATTTTCAGACTTTACCTCCTCATCATCTGTCAAATAAAAATAAGAGATGTTTCTGACAAACTGCTGAGGCTTGATAATGTCAAAAGGCTTTTATATAAACATATTAACTCACATTTTTGTCCTTTTAAGATATTCTTCTTACTGTCAAAAAAAAGGGAAGAAGAAGAAGAAGAAGGGAAGAAGAAGTTTTAGTTGAAGTTTTAGTTGTAATGATAAAATTGAGTCTCCTGTTTATTTTTTGGGTGTGAGGGAGAAAAAATAAATAATAATGAGAATAATATTATTGTGCTTATTATATTTATTTATTTGAATTTTCTTCCTCTGGTGTGATGGTCATTGTTTTGGTGATGAACTCTGTACTTGCAGATTGGAGTAACATCAGGAGATTGAAATGTTGTAATACATGATTAAGTGAAAAGGGGTGGGATTAAATGAGTATTTACTTCTTTCCACTCCTTTTCAGGTGAGTAAATATAACTAAACTTGAATTAAGTATTTCTCTTGTATAATAAGTTAAATTTCCTTTTTTATTTTGGTTGTTTTCTGCGGATAATTTTCTTTGGGCATTTACTTTGTTGGTGGTTATATTGGGATTTTTATACACCCAAACAAACATAATTCATTCATTCATTCATTCATTCATGATGTGTATGGTTTCACCTGTGTTTCTGATGAGAAGAACAGTAACTACAGTGATCATGAACACCTCTATAATGCGCAGAGCCAACATGAAACTGCTCAGAGGGGTCCAAACAGCGCAATCTGAAGAAAAATATAAAACATATCAAGTAACAATCAGCTCCACTTGGATTTCTTCATAGAGAACATGATATTAAATTCATTCAGTTTCACCTGCAGTTGAGTTTCTTGTCTGATTGTCTTGTTTCTCAGTGGTAAAGACAGGTGTGTACTCTGCAGATATCAGTGTGTCATTATTGTCATTGACAAATTGACAGGTGTATTTCCTGTTGCATTGATTCTGAATCACATTCAGAACACAGATGCATTTTCTCTGGAGGAGGAGTTTGTATTTGAAATTTTCATCCGACAACGCCGAGCCGGTCTCATCCACCCACCGGAGGTTGTTCCGTGGACAAGGACTACCGTCGACGAATCTCCACAATGAACACTCCAGTGTGATGATTCCACCTCTGTCTGGATCTGGGACGAATGGAACCACTGACAGAAAAAGACTTATTTAATACTGAGATACATTCTCTTATGCTTTGGGATTAAAGTCCTTAACCCATAAAGACCCAAACCATCTACTGATCTAAAATGTTTAATACCTGTGGATCCATTAATCCTATTAATACATGTAAATAAAAAGAAAAAAACTCATTATCATTAACAATAGTGATAATAATAGTGATATTAACAGAAATCATAATGAACAAAAATAAACAATAACCAATAAAAATAATAACAGCTCTTTTTTTTGTTAACTATCATTTGTTATTGTTACCAATTTCTTCATCTTTTCTTTCATTTTTTCTCTCTCTGTCACACACAAACATACACACCAATGTATAATGATGAATATGTAGTTAGTATCTGTTTTTGTTTTGTCTTATTGTCATGTCTTTCACATGTTTTGTTATGTACTGCATAACTTAATTTAAAAAAAGTAATAAAAACAATAATAATGCATGTAAATAATTGGTGTAAAATGCAGTTTGTCATCTTTTCATGGTCATCAGATATGACCCATTTGGACGTTCAGAAGCTTTGTAGTTACCGTGGAAACACTGTCATCTTCTACAACATTGATTCACCAGTAAAATGTATGGAGTTGGATCAATGACAGTGGATGGAGACGCTGGGTTTATGTTCTGTTAATGATATATTTGACTGAAAAAGTCACATTTTTGTCAGTTTTCTCTGATATAATAACCCTCAACTTTAATCAAAACTTTTATAAACATCTACATGATCAGTAAATTAAATATAGGAAAAAACATGATTTTCACTGAAAAAAAAGCAAAATATAGACAATAATATTACAATAAATGGTGATAAATCACTTAATAAAGGTTCAATAGAGTGAAAGATTCATTTGTGAACTGCCACAAAAGTAGCACCAGGTCTTTATGGGTTAATATGAATGATTTCAGTCGAAATGAAACTCACCTGTCAGGATGTTCAGATGCACTTCGCTTTTGACTATAGGAAAAATGGATGGATGGAAAAAAAAACATATTCAGTATTGTGTAAGTCTATTTGTTATTTTCAGGAATTTAATGAGTTTACATGTTCATTTCAAAGGCTGTTTCTTAAGAAAAAAAACAAGAAATTGCAGGAAATATGTGCGCACAGTATTGAAAAGCACAGAGTTCAGGTATACATGGCCTCTACAGGTAATAACCTCTATTTGGATTTAGTTTATCTTGATCTCTCTTGGATTGAATCCCCGGACATTTTCCTAAATTATAATCATGCTTCCACATTTTCCTAAATTATAATCATGCTTCCTACAGAATTAGAATCAGAATCAGGTTTATTGCCATGGTCTAAAAATGAAATGCTATTTAGCAATTTCAGTGAAAGGCAGCAGGGTAAAAAACATAGTTAAATAAAGTTAAAATTATAAATATGTAAATAAATAATGCTGTCAGAGGTTTTTCCTCAGATTTGTGGTTGGTCTTTTATCCCTCATCTCTGTGCAGTTCATACATATCATACATCCATAATATTAGATTTTGCTGTAGTTTTTTTGTTTTTAAATCTGTTTGCATACTTCCTGTATATTATGTTCTTTATATAGTTCATATTTCCTGTATATTATGTTCTTTATATAGTTCATATTTCCTATATATTACAGCTGCATGTGTCTGGATACAGACATAAATAAATATAACTTTCCTAAAGCAACAAACCTTATGGTGTCTTAAGACTTTTGCACAGTAATGTATATTATTTTCACTGTCCTGGGAAGGTCTATTATTAGAGCCACGACTGTTAGCTATTAAAACTTATTTAGTACCGACAGAATTTCTCTGACTGTTTGACTTAAGACAACAATTTGCAAGCAAAGAAAAAGGTCACCAGGAGTCGGTTTGAGCCCCTGTGATCGTCCATGTCATGAAAGGAGACTCACTTTGACTCCTGCCCATCCATGCTAGTCCAAAAAAAAGAGAGAGTAAAGAAAACATTACCATGTTGTAGACTGAGCTGCTGTGTTCTGACTTTCTTTTTAACATTAACAGGACTCACTTAAGCTTATAACACAGGTGTACAAACCAGCATCCTCCTCCGAGACGTTTCTAATGTCCAGAGAAGAGTCAGGGTTCACTCTCAGCCTGGAGGCTCGAGCTGAACTCTGCACCACCTTTCCATATTCAACCTCCTGTGTTGAACTGGAAGAGTCCTCTTGGTACAACCAGTCAACCTTTAAACGCCTGGATTTACTGTTGCAGGGCAGAGTGACGTCCTGTTCAGGTGTGTGGTAAAGAAAGATGGTCTGTCCACTGATTCCTACGGCAGCAAAAAAGAAGAAGAGAAAAACAGAATTACGGCCCATCGTAAATGCAATACCTTAGTATTAATGCAAACTGTGTTCATTTATCCCTTTGTTGTTAACATTATTAGAATCCTGTTGCCCTCATCATTCAGAAAAAAATATGGTCTTTGTTTTCTTTGAACATTAGAGATATTTAACTCAACAAATAGTTCCTTCTATTGGAAAAATGACTGCGGTCAAGTTGTGATGTTTCACCAGGTAAACCCAAACTGATGCAATGAGGGACGTTCTCATTTCTTAAACAATGATGTCAGACGACACATCCTGTGGTTGTGGCAAAAACATAAGTCTGTTTCAGAAAGGTCAAATCAGTGTCCTGAATCAAGCAAAGAAAACAAATACAGAGATGGAACTACTATAAACCTGAAGGACAGTGGTGAACCAACATCTGCCAGGAAGAAATGTGGTCGTAAATAAAACCTGGAATGAAATCTTGAATGTTGATTTCTTTTTTATGATTTAATTTCTAGCAAATGAGTGAATAAACTGTTTAGAGAACAGATGGAATTAGGACTAATATAAACAGCTGGTCCACTGGTCAGTGAAGATAACTGCACAAAACACTTCAACTGATTGGACTTTTTCGATTGGAAGACGGTCATGTGATGAAGAGAGGTGGATGAAGTGATTACCCATCATGCCTAGTGCCTACAGTACAAGCCTGTGGGGGCAGTGTTATGACCTGGGGTCTAGGTTCACCATTCTGTATCTATAAAATGAGGTCAGCTGAACCTGAATATACTGAATGACCACAATGAGCATCAGTGGAGTTTTTCTTTGCTGATGACACCTTCATATTCCAACATAACACCGGGATTCATCAGGATTAAACTGTTAAAGAGTGGTTCAGGAGCACGAGACATCATTTTACTCATAGATTGGACACCACAGAGTCCAGACCTGAATCCCACTGAGAATCTATGGAATGTGATGGAGAAGACTTCGCACAGTGGTCCAACTCCATCATCATTGCAAGATCTGGACAAAAATTTACTCAACTATGGACGGAAACAATATTATGACACAATGCAACAACACATAAGCATAAAAGATACCTCAAAAACACTCACAAGAGAAGGGCTTCAAAATATTGAATTACTATCAGAAATCTACCAAGTTTTTATTTGGTTCATTATAAAATAAGACTCATAACATGTCTGTCATTGAACAGACTACTTCCTGATCCATGAAGGCCCCGTTAAGAACAAAAACATCTGATATTTCCATCATACAGTTGATCTATTGAGGAAAAACTTCACAATACAAGACTAAATTTCTAATATTAAAAGTCCAAAAACCAGGAGAATAAAGCTATAATATGGGAAAAAAAAAGTTCTAATTAGTGCACACATGAATAACACAAGGCTTTACATCGCATGACTTGCTCATCACCAGTATGCATGTTAACACAGAGCTTTATTTCACAGGATTTAACTCAAACATCAGAATAAGAAAATGGTATTTTACCTTCAATCGGCATCACACACGAAAAGCAGCCAACAAAAAGAATGAACCCAGACGGAGTCATTCTGGTTTTTATCACAAGTGGTTGTTCTTCTCGACTGATGGAACGGTTCCTCTTTTCAGTGTTAAACTCTGTTGGAACAATTTGCAAAGCAGCATCACCTCTTACTCAACAATTTAGAAAGATGTGTTTCACAAATGGCAGCTGTGTTGCCATTAAAGACATTCTGTTTATGATCATTTTACTTCCTTATGGAACAAAATGACCAGATGTACTGACCAGACATGGAGATCATAAACCACTGATGCTCCAGAACGAGAGTAGTCAACATTTGGTGGCTTCTGTGTTGGTTTGAAGATCTAAACATCTACATATGCATAACCTTTGATTGTTTGCATGATCAGTGAATTAAATACAGGAAAATACCTGATTTTCACTGGAAAATGCAAAGGATAATATAATAAATAGTGATAAATCACTTCGTAAACTTAAAATATAGAGAAAATAATGTGTCCCCACAGAAATAGCTGTAGGTCAGTAGTTGTAGTCATACAGACTTTTCTCCTTTTAATGGATCTGCAACATCAGGTTTCATGACAACAGTAAAAGCACTTTAACAGTTGTTTTGATGGATAAACATAAGCTATCACATAACCTTGTTGTCCGGAGCTAAAAAGGTTTTTGATATAACCTTTGAATTTACGCTGAGCTTTTATGAACATCTACACAGAATAATTAACTTTCACACTGCCGCTCAGTTGGCTTGTTGCACTGTGGAAGTGTGAGTCCTGATGGGAAGAAGAACAGAGATGGTTCTGTAACTGAAACATGATGAATGGATGTGTTAGATGGAGTTAATTTAAGCAACCTTCCATTTGTTTTTGTTTTTTTTAACTATAGTGTATTTTTTGTATATAGTATAGATTTTTTTCTATTGTCGATTCTGTACTGCTGCGGGGAGCACCCATGTGCCTGACCACAATGACAGGTCTATTGTATTCTATTCTACAGTCTCAGCAGGAAGGCAGCCATCTGTGCACAACACAGAAGAAACCACCATACGATCCCGCTGACAAATTTTGGGGATTCCTGCTGGATGAGTCAGTGTCTAGATCACATGACTGGGCCAAGATATGGAGGAAGAAAAAAAAAAGCACAATTGCAATGAGTTTTCATATTAAAATATGCAATTCTATCATAGTAAGGAATAAAATATGAAGCTGAAAATTGAGATTAAGATGGACTTTATTCATGTCCTAAGGAAAAATGCCCTCTTTTGTAAATTGTAAGGTACCAGAAAACCATTGCATCACCTAAAGGTAATGAAATGGCTCATCAGAGTAATACTTTGGTTACAGTGTGTGACCATCTTGGTTTCACGTTGTTTACTATTGTGCCAGTTTGTCTGCTGTGACGTGCAGACGTAAAGCTCCTTGCATTAGTTAAAGAGTGATCTGTACCACTTCTTGACCTATAGAACGTTTGACACTTGTTTGAAAAGTGAAAAGAAATGTGGCAGATAAAATACATCTTTGGGATTAGAAAATGAAAGCTGCTCAACGTATGTATCTAGAAATTCAGAGCGCCCCCTGGTGGAAAAGCTACACACCTGCAACTCTGACCAAATATACTTTCATTTGCAAGGTTAAAAAGATGCAAATAGCTCAGACTTCAGGAAATAAAGAATGTCTTAGTCTGACACATTAATGTATCTGCATAGATCTCATGCTTAAGGCAGAACAGTCGAGGCTTCATTTATACAGAATGAAAAAGAGCAGAATTAACCATTAGGAGTTATTTTAACAGTATTCTTTACCGCCCTGTGTAGAATACTTTAAGACTAATGCCAACATGACGGCACATACACAATTACACACAAAAGCAGTTTGATTTAGAAGTTAAGCTCCTGAATAAACATGTGAACCTCTGTTATTCACAGCGAAATACATCCAAACTTATGAAGCAACGGATGTTTTGTTTAAACACATAAATTATTTATTACATGTTTCAAAGAAATTACTGGAAATCACTTAATCATATCAATAATAAAATGAGTCCATAATAAAACTTTCAGTTGCAGGCATTTGCAGAGAATCTAAAACCTCGATTTGCTTTCAGACATAGTGACCATATGATGGCCAGATGTGGAAATTCACTCACCGTTACAGTACAGTACTGTGATAATCTCTGAACACTGATGCAAGGGAAGCTCCATACGGGGAAACACAGATCTGACTTTATAAATTAAAGACGCGACAATAACCGTATATAAAAGCACTGAATATGGGGTGTTCTTGAAAATGTCTGGAATACAATCTGGTATGACTCATTTTCAGTAGTGTGGAGGGAAAACCTCCATACGTTCTTTGTTTATGGCCAAAAGTACTTTGCTCTGTTTTCAATTAGTTACATATACTAATTCCAACTATACAACATTTCTACAAATACAATTTTAAACAGAACCACAGAAAATAGGGGGACTATCAAAAAGTACAGTAACTAGCTGTGGAGTCCAAAGGAACAAGAAGGTTCCTGCACCTAAAGGCCGCGTATGACGTCAGTGTTCGAAATGACCAACTACCTGTCCCGCTCCGCTGCTATAACGTCGGCCGTCCGTTCAGTTTGTCATGCATGAGTGCGATGGCTCCACCCGTGAAGTCTCTAAGAACCTGAACTGTCTCTCGTTGGAGCTGCAGCGACTCTCGTACAAACTCCTGCTGAGTCTCTGCCAGCTGTTGTACCGACTCCGACAACAGCTCGAGGGAGCGTGAAACCGTCTCCAGCAGAATGTTGGTGGCGTGTTGCTCCTGAAGGCTTAGCGATGCGCTCTGTAACATGCTTTCCCTCAAGCTCTGCGGGGGCTGACCGGCCGCTGAGGTTGAAGGTACTGGAGGTATCTGAGGTTGTTTCAGGACGCCGTTGTTTCCTTGGTGATCGTCTGCTGATTTCGCCGGTTGCTTGGAGGGCGGTGCTTCATCCCGTTGCTCCTCGTCCGAGTCTCCAAATGGAGCATCAGTGTCTGGATGGAAAGAAAAAGGAAAACTGGTAACTGTGGTTATATTATACAAAGTATTGGTTATATAGAAGCTGCAGTTATCTCATAATGTCTGATAACAGAGTAACCAGATAATTGGAATAATCAGATCTGATGTGTTTACATGCACTCAGACTCTTAGTTTTCCACTCTCGTTTGACTATCACTTCCAATTTTCTAAGGTTTGTTTTTTTTTTAAACCCATGTACAAATGTAAAAGAATGAAATTCATCAGATTAACAGGTATATGTGCATGAAGACATCGGAGTATCGGGGAGAAATCCAGGTGTATTCATCCGATTTCTCATAATCAGATTACTGAGATTTTCTGCTAAATCACGTCATATTATACTGTTTACATGACCAAGGGTGTAATCTGATTACTCCAGAAATCAGATAATGATTGGAGTATTAGTGCGAGTGTAAACGGGCCCACTGACATGAACTAAAGTCACGTGATATGTGTTCACACAACCCCAAGCACAGAATATACACAAGCTCATAAAAGTGGAAACACCTTTTCCAAGTGGCTCCATTGCAGGCACTGGTACGAAGGTGATTAAACTGAAGACCTGTGATGTGTTTGGAAAAACAAGACCTGGCTGGTAACAACAGTGAGTACACTGTTAAGGCACAGTCGTAAAATTTGCAACGTCAGTATTACGTGAGAGCCATTGTTTGTCAGAACAGCCTCGATCCCTTTAGGTGCCAAATTCACAAGACGTTCATTCTTTTTCTGTGACGAGCGCCTTCTTCCTTCTTGAATTTCACGACACCCAATGAGTGTTAGAGGGTTCAGATCAGGCAATTACATCATAAAGGCAGTGGTTTGTTGAAGCATTACTGTCGGTCATTGTCTCTTTAACCAAAGTTTCACAAGCAGATGACCATCTTCTCCTTTAAACTTTCACAGCCTATTATGGAATCTATAATTCCATCATTGAATTTGATCTCTCCATTCCCAGCAGTACTCTACCCAAAACCATGATGCTACCATGTTTGACTGTAGGCGCGACTCACTTTTTTATTAGCTTATCACCATATACAGTACACGGCATCGAATCCAAACAAGATGAGGTTTGTTTCATCAGACAGATGCTGCCAGAGACACTGGCAAGAAGTCATAGAACAGATATAAACTTATTTGGCTCTGAAGGGCATAACTGACATTAGTGCAGATTCTCACCACTGTTTTCACAAAACTCATCTTACGAAGCATCTGAGCCACAAATGTATGAAAAAAGTTTATTTTTTATGTCATATCAAATGTTCTGTGGACTCTGGCTTTGTTCATCGTTTCACATATGTCCTGGAACAACTGCTGCTTGAAGCTTTGTGACCATTAGGTATTCAACTATATTCAATCTATTCCTAATAAAGGTTCTATCTGCCACAGATCTTTTTTTTTTTTGTTACTGTCATGTTTTTGTCCATCTTAGAAACTCATCACTTCACCTAATGATACCCACACATAGGAGAAACATGTGTAGAAAAAATTGATTTATATCAACCAAATAGAAATAAATGGATCAGAGCTTCAGCAATTTCTTGATTGACTCAGCTTTTAAATTGCACAGCAACTATTTTGATTCAATAATTGATTAGTTTGAGTAATTTTCTAGGAAAAAGTCTAAATTCTCCCATTCCAACTTCTGAAATTTGAGTATTTTCTAGTTTATTTACCCCTCTATGACGGTAGCATGAATATCTCCATCTTAGGGGTCAAACATGACATTAGGCACATCATCTGAGGGCTGTGGGAAACACAGATTTCATGGCCCAAACAACATACTGGTTATTCAAGAAAATAATTACCTATGAAAATAATTATCAGTTGTAGTCCTAGACTGGATTAAATTTTGAAACGGTTATTAGGCACCAATACTTTCCTACTAAACAGATTATCATAGGATTACTCCACACCCTCAACCTGATCAGGCCAGTCTCCTCTGAGTGAGATGCGAACAATAGTCATATTTTATTCCAGTTCTGCCATTATTCTGAATATTAGTGAAAATTTGAGATCCCTATAAATATATAAAGTCTTTTCATACTGCTGAAACAGGTTTCAGCGATAAGAAAATAATTATATTACATGCATGACTACTCACCTTCTGCAGGAGGTATATCATACTGCACATCAAGAGAGGCCTGCGATGAGTCTCCTGCAATATTTAAAGCAATTAAATTATAGTATATAGACTGTATTGTTATCTCTAACAGTTCACTAAAGAATCAAAACAATATCATCAATGATTTTAAAGGGAAATATAAGAGCCGAATAACATGATAGTCTTTGCTACCTGACTGTGCCAGTCCACCAGAGGGATAGGAAGCAGGTGGGGGCATAGACTCCACATCTAACCCGCCGTTGGGAGAATTCTGCATCCCCATCATATCGTCTTCTTCCATTTCCTCTTCCTCCTCTGCCACATCATCATCATCACCAAGGGGACCAAAGTCATTAATGTTCTGATCCTCTTTATCCATCTCTAATATCTGAAGCACTATTTTTTCTGTTGGATTAAGGTCTCTTGAAAGACGTGAGTTCAGGCCTCTGTTTGGTACAGTCCCTGCCCGCATGGCAGCTACTTTTCGCTTTGTGTCACATTTAAGGTCAGCCCATTTCTTGATGACCTCCATGACTTCACGCTGGCACTCACCAATCTCATTGACACGCGCAGTGATCTCTGCCCATGTACGCTTTTTTACATCAGCTGGCACACCACGGTTGAATTTGCCTAAGGGAGAAACATATGTATATACACTGTCAATTATATTTATCCACAAGCTAATGTTATTCATAGATTTACTTTGCTGCAACCCAAACACAGAAGACTGACAGACTAACATTTGCAATATAATGTAAGCATATGAACATACCAACAACAACCATTTGATGTTTCCTCACTTCATCCAGTAGTATGTGGACTTCACTAAAAGAAAAGCGGGCTTTTCTCTTTTTGAAGCGAGTTACACTGTCTTGATTGTAGTATAGTGGTGAAGACATCCTTCACACTATGTGTCAGTGGGTATCCAGCTGCTTAGTGATTTCTGCTGCACTTTAATGTCTTCTGCTGTCAGAGGAAGTGCTTAGCCTGATAAACAACAAAGGGCATGCAAATGTTAATGACAACACTACTTTTGTTTCACTCATGTTTATAGCTAAACTGTGGTGAGTTATTTCATCCGCCTGAGACAGATGTAATTAACAGGAAGCGGATTCCATGAACAATTACATGTCAATAATTACAACTGCGCGGCAATTGCATACATACATACAGCTTGTAAACAGTAAATACTTCAAATCGCATTCTATAATATTACTGGTGAATGAACAATAGATGATGCTACAAGCACACGCGATAGCTCACTTAGCTAGCTTAGCTTTACTAAACCCAGTAGGAAAAACAGTTGAATAAAATAGTTTACGCTGCCGTGTTCATCTCTAATGAGTGTTACACATTTGCTTTTTAATATGTAAAGTAACAATCTCTCAGGTAGCTTTAAGCGCTTAACACGCCAACTCCATTTGCAGGAAGGCATCGCTAGCTAGTCAGAAATGGCTAATGTTGCTAGCACTTGAAGGAATTAGTTCTAACACGTTGACTTCACAAGGTACGAAATTATGATAAATGAAGGCAATGAGATGCTGAACTTACCCCCAAATCACAGAAGTTTTGATTTAGTCCGGAATCGATAAAGTTTGTTACAGAAAAGACAGAGCATGCACATACACAGTCAAGCTAGCCAACGTGTAGCATATGCACAAAATGTCAGATAAGGCTAGCCGGTTAGCTAGCTAGCATTAAAGAATGGTCTTTTTTCTTTTGTACGTCACGGACGTCTTTAATATGCTTTTATGGATTTTTTACGTAATCTAAAATAATATCACATTAATTGCTCATCAGATATTTTTGCTATTCCTGCCTCCTCGTTAAATTAAGCTACGTTAGTTATGATCACAGGCACAATGAGTGCTTTTATTTTGAGCGGATACGCCTGTTAATTTCTCCTTCTGTAGGC
This sequence comes from Apogon talboti, assembly GCA_037367365.1. NCBI lineage: Eukaryota > Metazoa > Chordata > Actinopteri > Kurtiformes > Apogonidae > Apogon > Apogon talboti. The sequence continues at coordinate 22,855,677 of JAPQRQ010000007.1, forward strand.
TGACTTGGTCATAACAAACACAGGCACAAACAGAGGTGTAGGTTGACTTTTTGGGATTTTTCTCACAGATGAAACAAGTTATTAAGAAGAAGGTAGTTCGTGTTTTCGTCACTTGTCTTCTTTATAAGTAACTAACCAAGCTAAACACCAGCTGAGGCAGAAAATAAAAGGTCTGAAACTAAATGTCAGAGTTGGTCAGCAAGGGGCGCTGTTAGGACTAGATTATTTTCATCTGCACTCTTATTACTTTAAAAATGAAAATTTTTAATATCATTTTTAAAAAATATATATTTTACAGTTTTAAATCATTATGTGTTAATAATTTGTCTCATTTTTGTAAAGCACTTTGAATTACGTGTATGTATATGAATTGTTCTATACAAGTAAACTTGCCAAGAATGACTCACACTGTTAACCAAGAAATGTGTCACTGAAACCCATCCAAATCCATGTATGAATAAAGAGCACATTTTTTGTGCTTAGTAGTATAAGTGACACAGGGTGACAGGGTAAAAATCGATGCTGCTGCTAATGATTGACATATCCTAGGCTGTAATAATTCAACACACACAAAAAACCTTTGCATTTAGTATATAAATTTTTTCATATAAATATAAATATAAATATAATTGTGATATCATGGCAAAAACCTGACATTCAAAGCATTAAAATATTTAAAAATGAATTAGTATTTGATATCAATAATTAGGTCAAATGTAGGTAAAGAAAAAATAGAATATATTAATGTTTGTTTTTTAGAGCTTGCTTTAGCATTTATGTGTGACTAATATTACTATATATAATATTATACGGGCTAATACATGACACTTGCAGTATTTACCTCCACTGAGGAAGTCAAGCAAACGTCTCCCTTTGTCATCTGTGTTTGTGGAATCAAGGACAACTGCACTAATTTTCATCATATTCAGTGGAAGAGAAGGAACGGCTCAAGACAGACTAACCCTTTAAATTCTAGAGCAGATCCATAAAAACATTGTGGAGGCTGGTTAAGTTGAAGACCTGTTTTTGTCCTTCCTGTAACATTGAAGAGCAGTTTATGGGTTTACCCTCAAGCTACCTTAGAGCCTTTGTTACCATGGTAACAGTTAGTCAAACTAAGAGAAAACATCTGTGGTTTGTTTGTGAGTTTATGACAGTGGGGCAAGAAGAGTGAAGGTCTGAACCCTCTGAGGGTCCTTTCTTTTAGCATGATGTGTTATGTGATGTAAATATACATACATGGCTCTATTAAAAATGCAGAAACAAAATAGACATAAAATGCATGGATCCTTGATTTCCAAACTGTCAGAGAACAAGGATCTTTAAGTTATAAGGTTAAGACAGATGTAATTTTCTAGCAACACTGCTAAAAAAATGCCTTGAAAACACATCAGATCTCATAGGGGAAAAAATCTAGCTGGATATACTGATGTGGAAAGGGTAATGTGTTAGGAGCAATAGGATGCCGCATCATTTGACGGAATTAAAAATTATCAACCTACAGAGGACTGATTTTTAAAGACACCCCAAAAACCAAAGTAGAAAAATGTAGCAGACTGGTCCATTTTGCTGAAACTCAATTTTGCTCAGCAACTCAAACCAGTATTGGGTACCTGTTATGGCCTTCATGTGCTTGTACATGCTCCAAATGAGATGACGGCTGGTGTCCTTGGGTATCTCCTCTCAGATCTGGACCAGGACATCGTGTAGAACACAGGTGTCGAACTCCGGTCCTCGAGGGCCGGTGTCCTGCACGTTTTAGATATTTCCCTCTTCCAGCACACCTGGACATCATTACATCGTTATCAGGCTTCTGCAGAGCTTGGTGATGAGCTGATCATTAATGGAACCAAGTGTGCTTGAAGAGGGAAACATCTAAAACATGCAGGACACCAGCCCTCGAGGACCTGAGTTCAACACCCATGGTGTAGAATCTGAGGTGCACGAGGCCAGGGCATTGTCAGGCACCAAGAGGAACCCAGGACCCACTACACGAGCGCAGGGTCTGACAATGAGGTCTGGGTCCCATGGATCTGCATCCCAGACCTTCACTGACTCACCACCAAACAGATCATGTTGAACGGCGTTACAGGCAGCATACAGGCTGTTTTGGGGGTCGTCTCATTACACCTGTTGTCAATTTCATTAACACTAAAGCAGCTAAAACTGATACCCTCTGCTTTTGAGTAGTGTATAGTGTAAAGGGTCAAAGAACTGACAACTATCTTTAACTGAAAAATACACATTACCAGTTGCTTTATTAAACAATTTTTTGCCAATTCCAACATGGCCATGAAAGCAGAACCTAAATGAGAGCTTAGTCACTGTCACACTGATGATTCAAATCCAGCTATCGCATGAGTAGCAATACACAGTATGTTTAAGAATGAGTCAGAAAGCCCACGTTTTTTTTTTTTTTTATTCCAAATATGGCACAGATACTATCTAACCAGGCATTTCAGCAACACTTTGATTGTGGCTACATGACTTAAACTTTTAATAATGGCATCTCTACTATTGGCTACGTGCATTAATGGCGTTAACATCTTTTTTATATATTTTTATCTGTTTACACACTGTGTTGGCATTATTTGGTTTAGGTGTTTTCAGTACATACAGAGCAGTAAGCCATTAACAAACACAAACTAGCATGAGCATGTTCTGCTTCAAACATTGGCACAAAAAAATTCCCTCTTAACATGTTAATGTGAATTGTGACATGAGAAATAGTAAGCGAAATATAGATATAGATACTGCGATATATATAGTGCTAATCATGGATTGATACATAAAGCATAATGAGTAGGTGGCTTGATTTTTTTTTAGATTTCTCAGTGGTAGCTGTTGAAAACTAACTCCACCGAGTCCAAATTTACAGTGCAACTCTAAAGTAAAGGAGTGTCTGATTTGCATGCAATAGGCTGCACTATATGTAAAGTGACACATCCACAATTTTTCTTTTGCTGTAAGCCTCAACCAATGCAGTGTGGCATCTGGCAATACTGTGTCAGTCAGCACAAACTTCAGTCAGGTGATCAGGGGCCGCTTTCACAAAGACAATGTGACAAAGATCCAGCGTGCGCAGAGTTAAAACATGTATAAGGTTGAAAGCTGTAGTGTGGGTGTGTACAGGCTGATTGACACTTCTGTAACACCTCTGTTCTCCTATATGGATTCTTTTAAACATGTTGTTTACACCATATCACACTCACAATAACTTCATCGATCTTTAGATTGGTGTGACTGATGTTTCTGCTTTTTTTGGTCATGTCCTGTTTAAGGCCCATTCATGCTCGCTTTACGTACGTAAATGTAGAGCATAAATCAGCCTTCAGAAACCATAAAGTCGATTAGGCCACAGCTCAGGGGAAGTGGATTTTTTTTTTTTTTTGGCTAATTTGCATGGTCCCCAGATACCAAGTACTGGTACAGACAAAAACTCCCATAGTGATAGACGTTTCAATCAACCGGCATGAACACACCTACAGTATGTAAAGCTCAGGGAAAATAGGTGAGAAATGTGTAGGTTGACAGCTCAGCTTAGCTAGTGTTCCACACTGTCAACCTTTTTTTTTTTTTTTTTTTTTTTACACAAAAATATGGCAGAGTTTTGATTATCGCAGTTGTCCGGGATGTGATTGGTCAGAAGACAGCCAGGAATTAAGTTAGCTAACTTAAGCAGTCCTAAATTAAAAACACTTTAAGGTACATATTTGACATATATTTGTGAAAGCTGGCCCTACGTAGTAAAAAAAAAAACCCTTTTGCTTCAACTAGGTTTCCACAAATCTCCCAGTTTAAAATCTCCCAGTATCCTCTTCCCATGGCATTATGGGACAATGCAAATAAAAAGCAAATGTAAAACAAACCCAACACTGTGGGTTAGCTCTAAAGTTAGCAAAGTACAAGGCCTGTGCTCATTCACCTGATTTGTGTTACATACTTATCTAGAGCTTTCAGCCACATGTGGGCTCCACTGTAAGTGCAGGTCTGTGCTTTCTGGTTTTTAACACTCACAAAATCTTGCATGTACATGTAACAGAAGAACAAACCAACAGTGTTTAAGTACAACATATTGTATCGCCATTCAAATTAAACTGGCACACACACACACTCAATGGCTCTGTTGAATAATAAAAAGTTGTAGGGATTATGCACACATGATTGATGCTGTGTAGAGAAAAGTGGCTCTGCATAATAAGCAGGAGAGGAGGCATCACCTGGACTCAAGAATACATGGTCAACTGAAGCCACTGAAAAGACAAAAACAGAAAAGATACGTCATGATTATTGCTACATATCCAATCAAATGCGTATTAAATGGAATGCCATATAAAACCCAAAATAAAACAAAACACTGCATCACTTTACCTCCTGAATATTAACTTTGATTGTCCCATTGTTGTCTTTATCCAGGGTTTTGAAGGCACCTGCAGACAGTGCGATAATATTAGTTTAATTGTAGACTGATTATGAAGTTATTAAATGAATACAACTAAAAAAAAATAAAAACACTCACGACACATGGCATCCAGTCTCACAAGGCAACCAATGTAATTGTCAAAATCCATGTTTCCGTTTTCATCACTGTATCTGCGGATTATCATGTTGAACAGGTCATCATTGAGGGGGAAACCTGAGGAGGAGATGAACACAAAAACATCATTTTACTCTCAGCTTTTTATACACAAATAGAGAAAAGCCATCAGTGGGTGGTGTGGAAAGAGTCAATGAGCTCAACCAGTTCTTCAACAGGTTTGACACTGTGGACAATGTTTTTCCTGCCCCGGCCTGTGCAGTCACACCTACTGTATTCACTCTGATCCCTCCATCTCCCCACCACCTCAGTTACACACCCCCACACTGGACACACCCTACTGTCTGTGAGGGTAACAGGGGTGAGAATGGGAGTCAGCTGTCTCGGATGAGGTAAGTCAGATATTACACCTAGACTGTGGATGTTAGATGTTGTGCTGCCAACATCATCATGTATTGTACACAAAGTAGGTGTTCATCCCACAACAAGACGACCCTGGAGCAGCTACTTCTGCACCTACCGAGACCCACTGCAATTTACAAACAAAGAACACATGAGAGTGGATGATGCTGTCTGCTATATGCTGCATGAGCCTGCTTTCAACTGGATGACTCTGCTAAGAAGAGCATAAGACAGGGTGGCTAGATAAGAGGGTGGGAAAAGCTTAGATCATTGATTGGAGGGAGGCTGGAATTACACTGAAGTTATCTTGAACAACACTGATTAGCCCCTTCACTGTATTCTAACAGAGAAGTAGCTGCAGTGAAAAGCTCACCCCACAGAACTGAACAATACAGGAGATTCTACATCCCCCTTGTCAACAAACTACACAACACCTCAGCCAATAGAAGGTTACTTAATGCTGTGCAACTGTTCCGGCACAATTGGCATTTTCCTTCCTTTTTATATCTGTGAGTCTCCAGTTTGCAAGTCATCCTCCCTACATTAAGGAATGACAACTTCCATGCTGCAAATACACATTGAAAATTCCACGTTATAAGAAAGACACAAGCAATTTTCTGAATCTTTAGTATAGATCTAGTATTTTTACTTGCGCTATGTGCTACTGCTCACTGCTCACCAAAACACCTTTCTGGACTCTATTTTGTCAAAATGATGTTGCTGCAAAGCATTTTTGGTGCCACCCAAGATGACTAGAAATCACTTACAGAACTAGACAACCCAAGTTAACTTTTACCGCTATTTCAGGATGACAGTGGAAAGTGCCAGACACACGTAGCACTGGTAAGAATCTTCTGCAACTAAAAGAAATTACAAACATTACTTTCTGCCATTACTATTATTGATATTTTGTCGATTGGTTCATGTAGCCAGGATTAAAATTGTTCCACATTACACAAATATACTCAGATAACTGGTATAATATTTAACATATCAAAAAACAAGTCTCCGGGATGATGGGATCTATCAAGGTGTGTGGAGTGATGAAGCAGTTGATGGTAAACTGTCATACCTGAGGACAGTTTTTCTGGCTTATGAAACAGACACAGAGATAACTACTGATAAAAAAATCCAAGGTGCTTCAGGAAGTATTTTATGCATCTACATTTGCAGCCTTATGTTCATACATTATTAGTGGTTAAGTTCTACCCGATTTTAGGGCAAGTTTTACATAAGGTTAGAAAAACTCACCTGCAGCTCTGAAAGCATCAGGCAGCTCATCTGCACCAATGACACCAGAGCCATCTCTGTCATGGGCCTTGTACACTCCCTAAACATTAACAAGGAAAGTATTTAATGCATTTACATCCAGTACAAGTTTCCTGGTAAGCTGACTCACAAACCTAGAGAGAAAAAAAGCTGTTTCTCTGGGTAAGGTTATTGTAACTCACCACACACGTGTCATTATTAATAAGCTGTTATTAAGATTAACTTCAGGAGTTTAAATACATCCTGTAGCAAATTCAATAAAATCTAAGTTTTTAAGTAAACATCATATGCTCATTAAAGCTGATGTACAACATAGTTCTTGGTACTCCACTGTAACACAGACAGACAGGTGTAGAACAAATGAAATGGACTTTCTGTACTTGCCTGCCATTTTTTTATGTTATTCCAGAGGTATTTGAATTCGTGAAAGCCCAGTTTCCCGGTGCTGTCACTCTGAAACACCATTAAGGAACACACCCGGAAGCCGTCTTCTTTAGCTCCAGTTTAGACAAACATTGAACTATCACATATCCACTGTGTTTGCCCAAGGCGTATTTTCATGTGTCATTCATGTGGTTCAGAATTCATAGGTAGGTTTGAACATTTGTATAACCTGTTTAAAAACACCAAAGATGCATGCTATACACACTGAAAATCTGTTTTAATAGCCCAGATCATAATCTATGCTGTAGTAAAGGAAGATGTCCTGTACTACACAACACATACAGCCTAGAACTGATAGAAAGGATACATCCATAACCGCCACCATGCTCCTGCAATTCTCAATGCTGAAACCATCTGTCTTCAGGTCTCCATCTGAAGTATAGAAACAACAGCCATTCAATTCTGTGTAGATCATTCCGAAAGACCAGTAAAACCTGTGCGACAGGAAAACTGCATCTTACGCTTTCCAATGATTCTGTTTAGGATGTTCATCAGTTCAGTTGGGCTCACTTCCATGTCCTGTATGACAAATATCATCACTGTAAAAAAAACGTTGCAAGCACACACCTATGTTGTGCAACTAAATAATAATTTAAGGATGTTGAAGCTTATACCATATATTTATAAAAATAGAAATCCCCCCCCAAAAAAAGAGCATGTTGCACTCACATCTCCAGCAAGTTGTTGGAAGACACGACGGAACTGTCTCTCCTCATCAGACTCATCCTGCTCTGCAAACACAGCTGGTCTACGTGGTGGAGGCTGCAAGAAAGAGGAACAAGTCAATTAGAGACACTCATCATTCACATTATCAGGACAGTGATGGACAGGTGGAGCTCAGGTCACTCACTGGGTCAGAGGGAATAAACTGGGCAGGGTCGATGTTGCTACAAGGACAGGAAAATAACTTTAACTAAACATCTCACTTTGTAGATTGGATATGTAGGTAGTTGGTGCGGATACTCACCTGACAACATTTATTAGGCCACCGATCAATTTCTTGGCAAAAAAAGCCATCTTCTGTTAGCTGTAAAAAAAAATTACAAAATTCGTTGATACAAAGGTTTTACACCACAGCATACTGCACAAATTGTACCATCAGTGAACATAATGATCTACAAAATTGTCACTTACAAAACCAAAAATCCAATGTGCTACTGTCATTACTCTGTATTGACGATGCATTTCTGGTGACTGATGGTCTTTCTCAACAATCCCAAGCAAAAGCTTTCAGCTAATCGCTTTGACTAGTTTTTTAATCTTTAAAACACCTCGAGACCATGTTGGAAATACCTTGTCATACCTTGGATTTTACCTTTAATGAACAAACATGTCCTGGCATTAATATAATATCCTCTGGTGAAAATATAGTGAAGCAACAGTCAAAAAGTTGTAGAAAGCAGACAAAAACACAACAAAACGGTTAGTTGTGTTACATAGTTTAATATTAATATTTCACTACAGCTAGGACTTGTTGGGTTAGATATTCATCAAGCAATGACTCGTGGTCATAAAATTAGACACACCCACTATGCTTGAAAAGAATCCAGCCCGTAAAAAGAAAAAAAAAATAGGGCCCCACCCAGACTACAAAAATGGATCACAGGGGTCACAAATAAACACATGTTTACTTTATAGTGACATACTGGACGAAAGCCAAAGTAGAATGTTCAACGTTAGCGTTAGCATTACTCCATCTTCCACAACTTGCTCTACACCCCGCAAACATCAACTGCAGTATGTAACCTTTAAAATCGCTGAGTGGTATTAATTTGTGTTTAACACGATTTATACATCAGCAAATCAAATCCCTTTTTATACAACAAAACGTCATTTAAAAAAGCTGACTAGCTCATACTGACAATGCTGCCAAGCTAACTAGCGCAGCTAACTTTGGATAAAACAAGCTAGCATTAGCCCGAAGGTACATAGCATCCCGTCAAATTGATCACAAGTCAGAGATTAGCCTACACGGTTAGCACCGAACTACAAGTACATATTCCGAACCAAAGACAACCTGGTGTTCTAAAACTTGATGCCCACTTACCGAAAGGACACTTCAACAACACTTTGTAAAGTTATCGGCCGACCTTGTGTGACGACCAAAAGTAGACTCAGCTAGCAGGAATGTCCGTCAGTCAACTCCCCTCAACTGACGCTGCAGACACGACCAGGGAGGTTGAACAGCACCGTACATGTACTTCCGTATTTCACGTTCTAGCGTGAAGTTCAACCAAGTTCCAGTTCTTGGTCTAATATGATTATATTTGGTTAAAGCTACTGACAACCTATCAAGTGACTATTTCGCCCGTATCATAAATAAACCGCTATGTACATTATCATTCTGGACATGCGCAATACGAACAGGTCAAATCATATGTATTTTAACTTTAACAATTATATCTGCACATTTATCAAGTTATTTGTCATCTGTTGCTCTGACGTCGACAAACTGCGACTACAAATAATTTTTTAAGGTGTAGTGCATAGGTTCTACCAACACAACTCATACCAGATACACTTTTCCTCTTTAACTTGTTAGTGATCTTATGTGTACCCCACATTGAGGCAGTACCTTGCGAAGGAGCCCCAAGTATTGAATGCATAAATTAACATACTTTACAGAAGTTTGACATTTCTGTATTCAAATTTTTTGTATTGATTCTATTAAATATTTTAATACTTTGAGATACTGGATTTTTAATAATCATTAAAACACCTTATGTGTAATGAAATTAAAATAGATTGTTTGAATTCGATTACTGAAAAATAACTTTTCTTGATTCAATATTTTTTAGATGCACCAGTATTTGCATAACTACATATGTAGACT
>JAPQRQ010000007.1:22877833-22902167 GCA_037367365.1 Apogon talboti
ATATATATACACACACACACACACACACACACACAGTATGTCTCTGCAGATTTAAAAATGAAAGTGTATGTTTTGAGTCTATCCAGCAGGTGGAGGCAGAGAGCAGAAGTCTGATCTGCACTGCATATTCTACACCTCATCTATAGAAAACCTCTTTAACCCTTTAATCATCATCTTATATTTAGACATGATTGAATAAAGCAGGAAGAACAGGATTTACATGATTACTGTTTCATTGTAAATAAACTTAAAAGACAGTTTTAATGGATGTTCCTTTAATTTTGGTTTTATTTTTCATTTCTTTTCACATTCACTATTAATTATGTTTCATTATTTATCTTATTTTCTTTTGTCTCTTCTTCAACTGTATTCCTCACCTTGTAACCTCGATGTGAGTCCTGTATAAATATTATCCACTTAGTGTGTGACTGGAAGGTTTCATTTAAACTAATTGCACTGTTTCCCATAAAGCTGGATTAATTTTGTTTTCATTCATGTTTTTATTTCGATATATACACATCAGCAATCACCTTTGATCAGGTATAATAATTACATACTGAGTCCCAGTTACACTTTATCTATCAAGTATAAATCACATTGTCACAATCATTTAAATCACGTTGTCACAATCATTTCAGAAGAAGAGATGAAAATATTTTATTCCAAATTTATGGGAAGAGTGTAATTGTTGCAGATGAAACAAAAACAAAAAATCATCAGCAACTAAAAGTATCTCCTGATCTAAACAGTTTAATACCTGTTGATCCACTAATCCTATCAATACATGCAAATAATTAATATAAAATGCAGTTTGTCATTTTTTTCATGGTCATCAGATATGACCCATTTGGATGCTCAGAGGCTCCATTGTTACCGTGGAAACACCATCATCTTCTACAACATTGATTCACCAGTAAAACACATGGAGTTGGATCAATGACAGTGGATGGAGACACTTGTTTTTATGTTCAGATACCTATATATTTTGCAGAAATGTGTGACTTTTTCTTCAGTTTTCTGTGTTTTGATATAATAACCTTTGAATTTACTCTGAGCTAATATGAACATCAACGTGATCAGTATATTAAATGTAGGAAAATATCAGATTTTGACTGAAAAATGCAAAATATAAAGGACACTAAATTAAACCATGTAGGAAAGTTTAAATGTAGAGGAAAAATCCTACCGAAAAAATAACTCTAGGTCTTTAAGGGTTAATCTTTGCAGTAATTATCCAGTGGAACGACCTGAACTGTTTGCTGCGTTAAATGCAGGATGGGCCTTTTTTTGTGTTCACGATCTTATGTGTGCTTAATTCACCTACAGCACACGTTGTAATTCTTTGACACTCTGACAATCCAGTGTCTAGTGTTTTTTTCTTGAGTTTCAGAAAGCGGTTGAGTTTGTGCGACTGCCTTTCTGTTTTTATCATCACTACATCTCCTCTTAATCCCTTGTGGCCGCCACTATCATGGTTGCCTTGACAGTGCACACGCTTCTTGCCTTCTCCCTCTGCAAACTGATAAGTCTCAGTGCTACTATCCCCCTTTTCCTACCGCACACAGAAATAGGATTCATGAATACAATGAACAGTTCTTCTATTTTAAAACTTTGGCATCACCACAACACTCATGCAATTACAGCATCATTGCCATTTCCTCAGGGACATTACAGGAATAAAGATTATAATTTTGATCTCTTTCTGACCTTGGCTCTGCATGGATATTGTTCACCTGCTGGCACATAATTTGCAGAACTATAGGCTTGATTTGCACAGCTGCTCTTTACAGGGTTACTAAATTATATACATAAGGTTGTCTATTGAAATCCAGACACTCTGAATGCACCGTTGTTCCTGCAAGCAAAACATCTCATATGTCAGCGGTTCACCACATAGTGCATTATATTTAAGGGTATCTAAGTAGCATTATGTGACATGTGCACATAAAACTGTCAGACTTTTTGATTGCTCGTGCTTTGATATACAGCATGTGGAGTGCGGGTTGATATGTGGGAACATATGATGTGCAGTGCAGATACAGTGATATCTATCCTTCAGATCCCACTCCAGCTAAAATTACTCCATCCATGAAATAGAGGTATCCATGGTTACATCAGGAGCCATGTTAAAGGGTGCCTTAGTGCATCTCCATTCTCTGCCAGTCTCCACCTTTTTTTTTTCTTCATTCATCTTTTCATAGAAATCACAGTGCTACTTCAAGGTTTTCTGACAGTTATGATTAGGTTTTGCAGATGACACAGTGTGTGGTGAATGGTTTTAATAATATTGATGAGGAAGGAGTGGGTATTAAATCTGTCTGGATTATACATGCAAACCTTGTTACATCTGCAGCCGTCTGTGTGACTTTGAGGGAGTGAAAGGCAGAGCTGAGGTAGATCAGAGTTGCAGTTGCTGCAGGTGAAAATATTGTATAGGAGCATCCCCAATACGACATATTCACAGTCTTCAGAACAACCTGTTACCTTGACAACGCAATTTTATCATTCAAGCCCATTGCTACCTACTCTCACAGCAGGAATCAAATGTGCCTTAAATGTATACTGCTGCAGGGTTTTACACCTCAATTCAAGGTGGAAATGAGACGTCGGATGAGATGAGATGTGCAGAAAATTCTGAATTATGGTTTCACTCCATCACTGCACAGCCGGCAAATGTGAGATGATTTTCATGCTTTCACAATGTGAGGAAGGTGCTTTTGGTGTTCAGTACTAAGCTAAAAAAAAAAAACAGACCGGACAGTGTGATTAAGATGGAAGATCATGTGGAACTGTATTCCCTTCAAAAAAACAGCGCACTCTGCAGTAAGTTAACATTAAAAGAGACGTTTTAAGCATTTCAGACATCTCTGTAATGGCATTCAGCAGGGGATCGGACGAATTATTTCATAAATTCAAACTGGCAACGTGTAATTCCTCAAATACAGATGACCTAAGGGTGGTTGCTATTTCCGTTCACTCACTGCAGTTGTGTGCCTAATTGTCAGGCCATAGTTTGTTAGTCATTCTTGTCGTTGTTATGCGAGCTGCTCTCAAGCTTTACAAGGGGCAAACCCTGTAGCATTAGCAGCTCTTTGACTGATTTCATCAAGCACCCACGAGGGAATTCAATGATTTTTTTCCCAAAATTATCTGAGTCAAATTAGCAACAAGAGTTCATTTTTCAGTTGAGAAAAGATGGGGATGATCCCCGTTGTGCCGCTATGTTTTTAATCCATAACATCAGGACATTTTTGGTAGAATTAAAAACTGTATCAATATATTTTTTCTGCATGTTTCATTCAGTCGTCTGTATGTATTTTATCTGTGGATGCGTCTTTTCTGTTGGCAGATGAGGCTCCCAACATTTGTTTGTTCCTTCCCTCTCTGCTGCCACACAGCCAAGAATAGCATACTCATGGGACAAAGCTAAATGCTTGAACAACATCAGGACCAACATTTAAGGGATCGCTGTGGAAAAAAAAAAGATTACCTGAGTCTGAGGTTGTTAAAGGAGCTCAAAGTCCCAGAAAAAAATGGAATAAAATGTTTGCATGCATGTGAAGATTAGGGATGTGTTTCCTGGCTAATGAACCAGGTCAAACGTTGTAGGAGGACAGACTCATGGACGCCATCACAGACCAGTCATGGCAGCCTGAAGTGTTGCAGAATTTCAGACTGAGAAGTGATTAGAGCTCGCAGTGAATTCATTTTCAGTAGGTCAGCGTATCATATAGGAGGGATTTTACATATTCAGCACTAATTTACCACTACGGCTGGGCAATATATGGAAATAATTAGTGTTTTTACTTTATGAAAGTCATGCTACTGTCCCTGGAGACCTCTCTTACTCATCAAAATCATTTAATGTCAGGTAAATTAAAGTGCTTTTTGAGATTAAAAAAAAATAATAATTATTATTAATAATCATTACGTAAAACCTCTCAGCTCTGCTCATTTCAGCAGAAAACTTTTACCTTGATTTACACATTTTTCAAGATACTACACTGCAAAATTCAAAGTTATTTCAGGGGATAATGCTATGGAAACATGTTTTTTATAATATACTGTGTTCATTGTGTGCTTTTTCTGTCTATTGCTTTTCAGTGGTGATTAACATTGCACTGACACCATCTCAACTGCTATTGTTGTTATAGGATCTTAGTTTTTGTGACTATTTTTCCATCTTCTTTTTAGCCAGAGTTCATACAGAGAGAAAGACATTTACCAAAATTGTGTATTGTTCATAATATTTATTTTCTTTGGCCCAGTGAAACCATTTTTACAGTGATCTGGAAGGATTTGTTTTCTTCTTTTTCCTCATTGCTTCTCACTGGTGTTTTTTTCTATTCTATATTTCTAAAATTTAACAAATAATGCATATTGATATCTTCTGAAGTAATGTTTTTTTTGTTCATGTTATATTTAACAATTTGTGAATCATGTTTTGACTTGAATTCATATAGACAGAAAAAAAATGATTGAAACTGTGAATTGTCCATGAATAATATTATTTTTTGCCATATTCTTTTGCCCTAATCTGGGGACTATCCCAGAATAGAATGGAGTTTTACTTAATGCCCCTGGAGACCTCTCTTACTCAACAAAAATCTACAACGGTTTGTTAAATTAAAAAAAAAGTCTCTACTTTAAACCACTCATTTTAGCATTTTTAGAAAAGATTTCACTGGCAAAATTCAGATACTGTATTAAAAATGGTATTTGTAAACCTGTTTGTTTTGGGGAATATACTTAATATGTATCTATGAATCACACAGACAGAAAAAAATGAATACAATTGTGGATTGCAACAGTACAGTTATTTTTTGCCATATAATCCCATTCTAATCACTGGTGTATTGTTAAGTATTTAGTGCAGTCAGGCTGGTTTGCACCTGTCACCCTAAAAATGCTGCACATTTTTTGGCTTGAATTTTTTGCACAAGGGTGGTCATTCCCACATCAATATGGTGCAGATCCAGATCCGGACCCAGATCCAGATCCAGATCCAGGGAGATGTTTCGGCATTTTTATTTTCGTCTCTGAAATGAAGGTACTTATTGTGCTGTTTTCATTCATTTCTTTTCTAAATCTCCAACATTCAAAATTTTTTTTCGGTTTATTCCACTAATTGTTCATTCATTTTTTTGTATCAGACCTGTTCATCCTCAAGAACCGACACTGAAATCACATTCACTCCGACACTTCAAGCTATTGATAATTAAGTCATGAATCCAAAAGTTTTAAGAGTCATGGAGCTGATTTCTAATATATTTACAATTCTGTGCAGATGTCCTTGTTCAACATTATGTTATTTGGTTTGTTAAAGTTCTAATGTCCACACGCTCTGGATTGAGATCCAATCTGGAATATATGTGAAGTATGTTTTCAGATTTTTTTTTCTTTTGTTTTATATCAGCTTTCATTCAACACCTGTCAGATGTTTGTAATTATTTGTGCTGTTTCTTGTCATGTCACTAAATAGAAACTTTACCCTTTACAACCCATTTAGCTCCGTTTTATGTGTGTCTTTTAAGGCTGTGCACACAATTGCTGTATTTTCTTAAATAAATATGTATTCTTATTTTAACAAAGCTAAAAGTGGGTTAAACTTGTGCACAGTACATCAGACCCATCCAGCATATTCAGGCTACAATAACTGAATTGTGCTCAGAATTATTAATCACAGGTCAGTCATATTATCCACCTCTGACATAACGGAGGTCCGTACTGACCGCAGAGAGCAAATCCTCAGATTAAATTAACTAAATTCATCTTGATCAAACACTATAATGGGATTAATCAGTTGCAGGGTTGCTCTGAATAGTCAAATGAGTCATATTTGAATGTTCCACCGTCGTACAGGGTTTCAGTGGAGAGTCTGAGTGTCCTGGGATGATTTACAAGTTACTCACGCTCTTTTATGCTAA
Organism: Apogon talboti; assembly: GCA_037367365.1. Lineage (NCBI taxonomy): Eukaryota > Metazoa > Chordata > Actinopteri > Kurtiformes > Apogonidae > Apogon > Apogon talboti. The sequence continues at coordinate 22,883,761 of JAPQRQ010000007.1, forward strand.
CAACTGGAAAGTAACAGGACATACTGGGCTGCAGAAATACTTGGCGTGCATTGATCTGTTCAGTGTGTTGTTATGGTGATGCATTTGTGCGCACAGTGTAAGATTGGACACTGTTTATTTCCACAGATATTCTGCCGTCATGTGGTGCAAATAATGAAATAATAAAGTCTGACTTCTATTTGGCGGCTTTGATTTTTAGGCTTGTAGTGCCACACTTGCTGACTCAACGTCATTATGAAGCCTTATCTGGCACTTTGTTAATGTTATTAGTCACACCTGGGGCAGTTTCACTAAATTAGATATTGACCAAAGCTTAGATCTTACTGTCAAACTTCAGATAAGATGCCTAAATTCATCTAGTTCTTGGCTCCACTGAGGCAGACTAATAGACTTTTTTTTCTCTCAGTGGACATGTTGACTCTCTGTGATAGAAAATAAACAGGTGTAATTGTTGTAGCTCCTAATGGCTGCATTCCACATCGGTGCACCAGTTCCAGGGATTTGGTTTGTGTTGGCTCGCGGACGTGGATTTCTGTGCCTCTTAACTGGAACGGATCCATCATTAATGTCATTAGGATCACCTGTGTTTTTCCTGCTATGACTGTCCAATCTGCCTGCTTTGAAAAAGAACCATGTGCTTTTAATTTGACATAAATTGAGGCTTTTTTTTTCCACCTAAAAACATGGATTATCATGTTGCTACTTCAAACCCCTCAGAAACTTTTCCTTTGAGGCAAAATTAATGTGCTGTTTTTAACAAGTATAATATGAGTAAATAAATAAATAAATAATATATCTCATTGTACATTCAGTATAATGACAATAAAGGGCATTCTATTCTCCTACATGTCACAGTTTTTTTTTCTGGTTCAGGGTAATTTCCTCTTACTCCTCATTTTTTTCTGAAGTATTTCACAGATTATAATATATTTTCTCCTTTTTGTCTGTTGGTGCCACTGGCAACTTTAACTAACCGTTACCATGACAACAAAGCTCTTAGTTGTGATTCGTTAGTTGGAGAGAGTATGTTTGATATGTCAGTTAAGTTTACACATAAGCAAACAAACTACAAATTATTACCCCAAAATATGATTCTTTGTCTGCAAAAAGATGTAGAACCTTGACGGAACTACAGCTACTGTTAAGCATCATGGTAACAGTTGATGTGCTGGTTAGTTTCCATGGTAACAAAGGTCATTGCTGATTTCAAACAACTTACATTGATTATAGATGAAATTATTTGGTCTGGGGAAAACATCCGTGAGCTACACCTCTGCTGTGTTGCTTCTATACTGTTTGCTCCAATTAATGTTAAGCATGTGGTGGTAACAGTCAGTGCCTCTGTTGCCATGGCAACACAGGTCTTGGTTCTGAGCTCGCCTGGAGGTAGGGTCACAAAACTTACACTGACAAGAACTGAAAGTTAATACACTGTTCAGACGCAGCACAGCCACTTTTCTGCTATTTTCCTGAATACACAACAGTTTCGTCTTTTTCTTCTAATCTCTTTTTCTACACTTTTTACAACTTACACTAACGAGAAGTGAAACCGTGTACCAACAAAGACACACCACTGACACATCGGACTGAAAGCTATTGTTAAAAAAAAAGCACCAATTTCACCTCTTTGCTTTGTCTCATTGGTTTAACTATCTGACTGTTGCTATGGTAACACAGTTAAGTCCCACCCTTCCACTATACCCCATGGAACCAAACTTTGATAAAAACGTGAGAGACAAGCAATTTCCCCCCCCCCCCACCGTTTATACATATGATACTTGTAAAATTAAAGTATAATTCTACAAGTCAAGAAAGTCACAGTTTGTGACCAAGACGGTAAATAAACATCTAGTGCTGTGTTAAACAGCTCAGTGGACTGCATCGTAATACATGTGACCAACAGCAAAACGGCTGCTGCCTTAGTACATTTACCCTTAACCTCTGAGATCGAGGCATAAAAGTATTAAAAAGGTTTAGTAGTTCCAGTTTAGTCATGTTGAAGCTGTAGAGACATCTTCAGACTCTGAACAGCTACAATGTCAGCTCCATGACTTAATATTTACATATTTCCGCAGTCTGTTACTACAAACTGACAATTTATTCACACACATCATATGTGTAAATGATGGAATAAATCAATCGTGATCAAAGAATTACTCATCTCTCACCATTGACTGTAATAGTTTTTTTCCCCCCAAATTAAGTTTCATGGGACACAACTAAAGGGGGCGGGACTTCATTCTTCTATTGGCTGACATTTTTTTTTAGACTTGAATAAAGCTAAGCTCACACTGCCAGCAAAAGTAGTCCTAATCTGCCTTTTTTTTAACCCATATGTGACTCATATCAGATTTTTTTTTTTACAGCACAAATCCATTTTTTTTCATATGTGGTCATAAATCAGATACATATCTGATGATTTGCAATGCGACTTCAGTCTGAATGGTCGTGTCACATCTGACTTTTACGCCACAGAATGCAACAGATGCATTTACTTCCATAAACAGTGTGCTGCATGTGATGTCACATCTTCTGCACATGTTCAGGACCGTAGACTGTTCACATGAGTCTGATGGTAAATGCATTTAATTATAATGTGAATAAACACAAAAATCAGAATGGAACAGTAATAAAGTGCAGTGTGAACATAGTCTTAGACTTTCTTTAGGTTAAACTGTCTAACTAAGACACTACAGACTGGTCTTTAATACATTTATGAAGCAGCCCTTCTGCTTTGTCTTATATATGAGGTTAAAATGTCTCCTGAGAATAAAAGCGGTCCGCTGCCAGCGTAGCTCAGCCCCATTCCAACCTGAGCAGATGTTTAATCAGACAGAATGAATGAAAACACCTGTGTGGACGCGCTTACAAAAATCCCATAATCTTTCCATTTATTTTTCCATTTTCCTACTATCGGTCCCATTTGTAGGGCACTGACCAAATTCACTGTTACACTAAAGCAACAAAAAGAATTACACACACCCTACGACTAAGACACTTATGCTACTTTTCACTATATAATTGATGCAGCCAAACAGTCTGATTTCTGATTGTCTGGATCTTTGCATCTTTGTAAACATACCTATTATTCCAAATTAATATGTGCTCAGACTCATCACTCCAGACAACCATCTATTCATAAAATGTGTCGGCTGTTATCGTGTAAACACTCGACCTTTGACTCAGACGAGACAGGGTCGACCAGGCGGAGAACAAAAAGAACAGAAGACAAGTGATGTTAAAATGAACATTTATAATGACTCTTTGTTGCCGTCGCAAAAATAATCTTTAAAAAACAATTCAATTATTAACACTGAAATGCTGACTTCACTGGTAGTCCACGAGTCATAAAACACAACTCACTGAATTTCTTTTACAAACACAGTACTACAGTTACATTAAATAGTCATTACCCTTAAATCTATTAATGAATAATGGTCAAAGAAACTCATAATAAAAACACAAATGACACTTGTAAAATCCTCTCATTCCCTCACCGTAGTAGCTGTTGTCTTTTTTATCAACAGTGTATCATTTAGAAAATATACTGCTTCTGAGATGTTTCTCTGACAAAAGCAGAAAACAGACTGGCAGCATAACAATAATGGTACATGAGCTCAAACGTCATACAATTAGGGTGATGTTTTTCAGGGGGGAGTGGAAATGGGACGTAACCATTCCAGTGATTTAACATTTAGTTATGTAGGCTGGCTGCCTTTTGGCTCAGTATGGAATTATTTGGCACTCTTGCTGACAAATATTTGCCATAAAAAGCTTTCACACTTCTTCTAAAATGGCACAAGAAGGCATTTTCCTCTAATTTTTCAATATATTCAGAGGACTTTTTCACTTTAAAAGACATATAAATGCTGTCCTAGAAAGCCCTTATAGGTAGTTAACACTGCGGACTTTCACATATTCTCCTCGTCACAAACGAAACACATAACCATTGTCATTAATATCAAAGAGAAATGTACCCAATCAACAGAACATCACTTTAGCTTCGGTTGGTTGGAATATTTGATCTTATGCTGTCAGTCCATTTTTTTTCTGAGATGGAAAGAAAAAGAGGTTAACTGAAGTAAAACCAAACCCCTAAAAAAAGAAAAGGAAAAAAAAAACTGTTACAATGAAAATGTTTGCAAGGTACTGGCATGCTTTCGTCAGTTTACACCTAAGCAAGCGTTCAACCCTGCAGAATAGTCCCGATAAACCAGAGAACAAACAAAAAACAAACAAACAAAAAAAAACAGTCTTGCAGAGTTTGACAGTAAAAGTGGCATTAAAATATCCAACACATATATGAGTTCTTGGGGGATGGAGAACAAAGTTCATGGGAGGTTCAGACAAAAAAAAAATAAAAATAAAAATAAATGGCCTCATGTTTGGCAAGAATCCTGTATTTTCTCAGACGAAAGGGCTCAGAAATACCTTAAAGGGTGGACACAGTAGCAGGCGCTCGGTGTAATGAAACACAAATCGTGATGTCATGTAGGCTGAAAAAGTGAGACTCGAGTAGAGGAGGTTTTTAAGAGAAGAGCAAGCAGCCTTTGCCAGTTTGTAGATTAAAAACCAGTCCTAGCCTTCTTGTGAAAGGGCTCCGTGGGGGCAGATTAATGTCCAGGATACATTTGGAGTCAAAATTAAATAAAAAAACAGAACAAATCTACTTGGAATGATACTGTAATTTGTTCAGATGCAAAGCTGTTTATGCAACAACAGGGGTTTATAACACAAAATTATGAGACAGAAATATCATTCTGTAACTAGGCCTTTCAAAGTCTAATACATCTAATGTGTTTCCTCTGGTTTTCATCACGTCGAGATGGCAGAATCTTCATTTTGCTGGTGCCGATTATGTCTCAGATCCGGCTGTTATATCAGCAAGACCTGGAAACGCATTGTTTAATATCTTCAGCCCAGTGTTTCAGTTCCAATTTGTTGAAGAAAATACAGAACAGGAGAAAAAAAAAAAAAAGACAGTAATTTTCTAAAGTGTAATTTAAGTCGTAACAGGACGCAAAAGGACAAAAAGATCCCTCCTGGTTTCATGTGTTGGTTAAAAACAAAGCACTCGGTGATTGACACAAACCTCTGCTGAAGGGAATGTGAAGGAGAAGCCTTCGAGTGAGGAAACAGGTGCTACTCTTCTATTATGTCTGAGACTCCAGCCCTTTCCATCATTCATGAGACCCAACAGGATCAGGGAATAAATCAATAAAGCAACTAAAAGCTAAAAAAAAAAGTAACATCAGAGCAAATCATCAGATTATGACAAAAGAATAAAACAACTGTTGAAAGCCAACATGGTTCACTTCATTTAACACCCATTATGACCCACTGATCAGTAAAGTGCATTTATGCAACACCAAACAAACAAGATAATGTTGACAGCGAATCGGAAGTTGTGTTAAAACATATCTGGTTCATGACTATGGCCGTGGGAGGCCTACCTGACTATAGCTGAAAATCTGTTATTGACATAGATATTAACTCTACATGTAGTTGACATTCCTGCCCTGAATTTACATTAAATACCAATAACATTCGACAGAAATAATAGTAAAAGAGTAAATGGGTACATTCATAGATTAGATCTGGGCTTTCAAGCTGTGATATAGAAAAAATTATTAAAAAAATTATGGGACAGGTTGTATGAGGTTCAATCTGTTTCTAAAAGAAATGCATGTCTGATATCCTAAAAGAGCAAAACACAAGGAGCCAATGCACTGAGTAACATTTTCACGTTTGCTTGTTTCACATTTGTAATACTCCTCACTGTACCTAAAAATCTAAATATCTTCTCTGATGACGTGTAGAGATATGACTGATGAGAAATCGATCTGATATATATGCGTGTGTCTTTTTTTTTTTTTTCGGGCCAACATGACAATAATGAGCTCCTTCCCAACTCACAACATAAAAAAAAAACAACTTTTTTTTTTTTTTAACATGAGGCGAGTAAACTTAAGTGCTTTACATTTGACTGCATGCAGCGTTATGTCTTTGAATGTTTTGCGAGACACTCTCGCAAATTTTTGTTAATTTTTTCCTCCATAATTCACTTTGATACCATGCAATAGAAGACGTGCAAAAAGATAACACCTAACTCCACAAACACATTTTTGATCGTTAATGGCTATGTTATGAATGCTTATAACATGTTATGCTTAGTCCATGCTGGCCTATAGAGACATTTGTGAGAAAACAGCAGTACTTAAGCCACAGGTCAAACAAACACACAAGGGATGCATGGAGTGTAAAACAACATGGATCCATAAAAATCACAATCTTTAACTCTTACTCTATGTACCTATGGGATAAAACAATGCACAAAAAGTTCTTTGTCCTTTGTTTTCTTAAGTAATGTATTTGATTATCTTTTCTTAACTTAAAAGACAGTGTTTGATTGGCACTTGATCAGCACTTCTAAACAAGTTATTGATATCTAACATTTGATCGCACATCTACAATTTCAGAAGCTGCGGAGGTCTAGTTTGGCACAGGTTGTACTATGGAGTCTATTATTACTTTTACTATCTTACCAATACTGTATAGTATTCTATACACCTCGTTTTATGCTCCAGCCTTTTAGAGCATGTTTCTAATCAACAGACCAGACATCTTTTCAACTAAAATATTTTGTATAGTTTACTTATCAAATAGCAGCATTTTCATAACTTACAAAAAGTACATGTAAACCTATTCATTCAAAATCTTAGTAATTTCAAAGGTTCATACAACAGACATAAAACACAAAACAGGACAACATGCTACTATATTGCTTCCAATATTCTTTACATTTTCTTACTGTCAAACTAAATCATCAATGACAGAAATATGGACACCACCGGCTTGATGATGAGTCATCATAATGCACAAACAAATCGCGAAGCTAATCTTAATCAGGCTTAGTTGGCACTCTCATCATCCACACAAATATAACATAGTTCACATTGTATCGACAACGCTGGACTGCATTTGGACTACAAACTAGAATAGCTACAATAAAGTACATATAGATCATATGACATGACATATTGTATTCCACAGAAATGAATTCTAGTCATTTTCAGATAAGAGGATATGCATAAAGGATGTCATTGTTTCGGCTTGAGGTCACAAACAAGTTCCCACCTTACTCTCTCTCTATGTATGCATCCTGTCCTTACTATGCTTTGTTTAGCGGCTGAAGCTTGAGTTCAGTTTGTTCAGCCGGCTTTTAAGTATTTATTCAACCAAGATTTGCCTTCTTTTGGAAAAAAAAACAACGCTTTCTCTTCCCTAAAAGAGGCCATAGTTGATGGTCTTTCTAAATCCTACTTGTTCTTCTTATAGAGGGAATTTGATACTTTGAGCTAACATTGCTGGTTGGTCTTGTGAGTGTCACAGTTTTTGGAGGCAGGTGTTTTCTGTGCATTTTAGCCTTGTGAACTCTGCGGCCTGGGAAAACATTTTCATACCCTTATGACCTATAGTGCATAACTCCCACCAGCAGCACACCAAACACACCGCCCATGAGAAGACAAGACAGGAGGAAGGAGAAAGAGGGGGAGAGCACAGTGTAGGAGGAAGCACAGACGGATAAGGACACAGGAGGAATCTAAGAGTGGCAGAAACGGAAACATGCAGGGGGAATAAAATGTTGAGAGAAAGAGGAAAGTTAATGAGGGGCAAAGAGAAATAGTATTTGGCACAATGTATTGATCAGAGAGCGTTGAGAAGGAGAGCTCCCTGCAGTCAAGCAGTCCAGTTGCATTGATAAACATCCCCTTGTTTTGTGCTTGTATCTTATTATTATATGCTAAAATCTTGGGCAGTAAAAGGTTATCTTATGCTATGATTTCACGAGCGGCCAGATTGTAGTTATGGATGACTGCGAAGCCTTCCGCACACGTAGTGAAAGGAAAGACTTCAGTCAGGGAAAAAAGGCTCACTGTTGCAATTGCCGTGCATAATGTTCAGACACAAAGAGTTATTTCAAACACTTTCAGATCCATTTACGATCAAACATGACTTATGAGAATGAAAAGAGCAAAAGGCTATTCATTAAATTTTCCAAAAAGACAGGGAGCGGTTGGGATTTTCTTGGACACTACTCAGCACCAACCCTCACAGCCACGTTTATTCAGGAAGCTGATCATAGAGCTTGGGTTGATGGCGGACAATTGAAAGATGCCTTTTGGAGCCGGGAAGTGGACGAAATAGGACTGGAGAAATACAGTGCAGGAAAAAATGTGGCGGGAGTAATTTGTGGTTCGCTGATCAGAGAACGTCCGCTAATTCAAGTGCAGTGCATTGGTACTAGTAAACAGAAACATCACAAGACGCTGGAGGATAAATGCTCCTGTGGAGATATTCCTTTCATATTGGTAGGTCTTGTGTATGTGACATAGATGTGCACATTAAAATATAAACTCACATCCCAGCAGGGACAGACACACTTTACATTTTGTGTTCTTAATGTCTCACAGTGCAGTCTTCAGAGACCCAGTGTACTCAGGATGAATACCATGGATAGCAGCACAGAAGGAAGCCAAGGTAATCTTCCAGTGCTTGGAAATGCTCTAGACAATTAGCCTCCCTGCATTTAACAAACAATTGCCCATAAAAGACAGCAATGCCAAAACATTTTAGCGATGTTTTATTACGTGCTCCACCTGAAGTTAGTGAGCGTTAACATGTTGTGGGAGCAATAACAGACTGCCTGGATGAACTGCAGAATCTCTTTTTTTTTTTTTTGTCTTGATGCAAATTGGGAAGGATGGCTCAGAAAAACCAAGTCCAAACCTTCTTTTCAAGTGTCATTCTACTTCCCTCTCATTAGTGTATGTCTCCTGACTATTTGGTACCCTTAATGTAAAGGCAATAGTTTCTTTGTTCACAGATATTGGTTCATACAGCTTTTCTTATCAAAATGCGTTTGTAGTGCTTTGTTCCCTTTGCGATCTGAACTGGTTAGACACTGCTTCAGGAGGAAGGTGGTCTGACCTTCAGGTTAATTCTTGGGTTTTACAAATATGCGACTAAGGCAAAACTGATGTCAGATAAGATCTAGATAAAGGCCAATTTTTTTTAGAAAAATTAAAACAAAACAAAAATAACACCTGTACTCGTAGCGATGAGCTATTCGGTTAAAACTGGATTGCTTTTCATCATGAAATGCTGAAATCAATCCTCGGTCGTTAAGTGAGAGGCTGGGTCAGATCCAATGGGCTACTAATGGCTGGACGACACTCTTTCATATCAAGTAAGGAGAATAGTCGCCAGTAAAAATTCTGATTTCATGGTAAAGGAGATAGAAACCTAATCCTATAGCACCAAGAACGGGTTAAACAACAACATATTTCTCTGTGTTCGTAGCTGTGATTGAATATGTGATTATGTTTCAGTGTTTGTGCGTTTGTGGGAGCGTCATCTATGTGTGTTCATGTAAAATATATTTATACATTCCTGTGTGTCTCCTCTATCCTCTCACATTGATTATTTAACCCCTGAACTATACTTGCATACAGCAACTGTGAAGTTCAGACTGGGTTTGAATTATACATTTCTTTCACTGCAACACAATATTTGATCCCTGTAAATAAAAAATAGCAATAGGCTAATATTGTTTTTACATTCAGATCAACCTGCATTCACAGGTTTAAATAATCTATTTGTGTTTGAATGAGACCATGTCAATAAATAATGGATGAAAATATAAAATACCCAAATTTAGAAACTTCAATTATGATATGAGCCAGAATTCAACATATGGCAACATAGATATGATTTCTTGAAAGAAATTATACTCAGATTGCTCCCCCATAGACTGAGGTGACCTCAGGTGCTTGTCATAAAACCTCTCCCCTGTTAACGACGCCATCTGCATTGTGTACAAAGAGCAAGGTTTGTGAAACAGCTCTACTAGCTGGCTGGAACTTCAACTGGCACTCTCAACTCACCGGGAGCTGAGGTTTGCAACTGAAATTAAAACCCAAGTCAACAAAACCGAGAAAAAAAAAAAAAAACAGAAGGAAAGTAAAACAGCTATGAGGTTTTGGAGTGGGTGAAACTCTGTGGCCTCACCCTTAAATCTGCAGCTTGGCAGTGGACCAGTTCAGCTTACTCTGATCACCATCGTCAAAAGGACTCGACACAAACTTTTAAAAAACATCAGGACGTCTGTCCTAAAAACACATTCACATATCACACACACTTATCTTGGTTGTCTCCCCCACCTCCTCCTTTGTGATTCTCTCATTTGATACTGAAATATTGAACAGATATTTGGACGATTCTTTTTTCTATTCAATGTGAACCTCACAATTCCCCTCTATCTCTGTCTTCATCCTTTCCTTCATTCCTCTTCTTTTTCCTTTTAGCCCACCTTTTGTGGGTTGGTAGCGCGCACGCCCTGCTCGTACGTGATCCGCTGGCTGATCAGATACTGCGCTGCTTGTGTAGCGGCTGGCGACCCTGTTATGGTAACTTTACGGTTCCGAGTACCAGGGATGAACTCCCCCTTTTTGGAGATCTGGATGCGAGCTCCTGTTAGCTCCTGGTACTCTACCAGCGTTTTCCCTCCTTTCCCCAAAATGGCACCAACCAGATTCTCGGGCACAGCGATCTCAACCACGTCCTTGGCCCCATCCGCCAGCTTCTCTGTTGCCAACAGGGAGGAGGCCATCAGTGGGGATGAAGCATTTAGGTAACCATTGGAAGCCCCTGTAGCAGCAGCTAGAGAACCCAGGGAGAACCCGCCGAGGCCCGTCGCAGGGTGGCCAGCACTGCTGGAGGCATCGCTGGCGTAGGAGGCCAGTAGGTTCGCCGCCGCTGCAGCAGCTGGGTTGGCACTCGCTGCTACTGCAGCGAGGACCCCAGAAGCAGCTGCAGGGTTGAGGCCCAGGCCGAGGGTGTTGGTGTTGTAGCCGTAGCTGGCCAGCGTGTTGAGGGCTGAGGTGATGGCCAACAGATCATTGCCAGAGAAGCTGGACATGGCGGCAGGGAAGGCGCCCATTCCTGTCAAACCGGCCTGGCCCAGGAGGCTGGAGGCAGTGGCGGCTGCTGCGGCGGCGTTGGGCAGCACCTCGGCCGTGTTGGCGTAGGGGGAGCCTGTGGGGTTGGAGTTGGCCACAGGACCAGACACGTTGGAGTAGCTGATGTTGAGGCAGCTGCTGCTCTGTGGGTCCTCCTGGATCTTCTGGACTATGATTTCCACAGCTTTGCGGTTCTGTTCTGGCTCGCCACTGATGGTCACCACCCGTTCCTGAAGGTTGATGCCCTCGGGCTTCTGGGAGAGCTGCACCCAAGCCCCTGACTGCTCCATCACTGCCTTTACTGTGGCTCCACCTTTGCCAATGATCAGCCCAGCTGTGCTATTGGGCACTATCAATTTAGCCTGTGAAAAAATAAAAAGATTAAAATGGCAATAAACAGTAACAAGAGAAAGATTGAACAGCATAAATGGCCGACAGAAAAAGGGACACACTGAGTCAGAGTACTATACCAGCCCCCGCTTTACTCAGCGATTTGTTAATCCCAGGGGTTAAGGCTGCAGCTGCCACACAGCTCTGTCTAGCTATGAAAGACTGTATGTAAAAATAACCCCATACCCTCACATTTTCCTGACCCTACCAGGCTCTGGGTCGTGGCCCAAAGAACAAGTACGACTGGCAACTAATAAACAAGGTGTCCTGGAAGTGAACCATTCAGCACCAGTGACCACACACACATTCATGACCCATAAAGTCAACTAGCTTTTAGTAGCTAACAGCACCGCACACCCATTAAATTAACGGCCGGGGTTATTTCAGCGTTGAAATTTTCATTTATTTTTATCTGTATTTATTCTTTGAGTCCGGGTTTTGATTTCAGTTGAGTTTCAGATTGTGCACCGTGCAATCTGACAAGTTTTTATTTAGGTTTGGTTTTTCAGTTATTCTATGAAAAGAATTCTGTTTATAGCGGCTGAAAAACATGTAATACTCCAGTGTATTGTCTAGTGTATTGTTTCACCTAAAAACAGAGGAAAAGGCCAGGACGTTGGATCATCACAACTCGTTCACAGAGCATGCACTCAAATCAGCCAATGAATTTAGAAATAATAATTTGACAGTTATTGTGTCAATTATGAGTACTGATTGACATATAAAAAAAATAGTTTTATTGAAAGGTGCAAAGCCGTAAAGAATAAGTCATTATCATGAGGAACTGCATGTTGTTTTAGCTCAGATTGCATTGTTCATTGCAGATTTTACTTTGCTTTACTTTTTTAAATGTTTATAGTATAATTTCAGCTTGAACAAATAATATTTTTCACTGCTGGTTTTAGCTTCAGTTTGTGTTCATTATACTCTTCCTTCAGTACAAAAATTAATTCGAGGAAAAAACACAATTTCTGGGAACTGAGTGTTATCTTTTAATTCTAAAAAGAAAACTAATCTTGCAGATCATGTTTTACAATAGAAAAGTAGCCTATAAAAATATATTTATGTGTTAATGCGATTCCAAATATTACTGAGCTAGATTTAATCAGCAGCAATGGCTTTTCAGCTGAAGACTAAGCACAACTTTGTTAAATTACAGTAATTTTTTTTTGTTAGATTTATTCATAGTCCTTTATTCTATCTAGCTGAGCAGATTTCTTCACATCAAAGTTCATTTTGGTTTCATTTATGCCTGTTCAACTTCTTTCTGATGAAGATTTTTTTTTTTTTTTTCAGATTTCTCAGACGTCTCACCTGTTTGACGCGGTCGGGGTTGACGGTGGTTTGCGGCTGCAGTATACTGACTGGTTCAGGTTTCTGGGCGCTCTGGGGCATCTCGCGGACCTTCTCTGCGATGAAGTTGTGGACGCCATTAAGGGCTTCGACTGTACCCTGTATCAGACAGACGCGTTCTGTTGTTCCTGTTCAGGGAGAGACGAGGACAAACAAAGTGATCAGTTACTCTAATGTGCTCCGAGTGGGTCCTTGGCGAACAGATTTGAGAAATTTGCTTGTGACTGGACGGGAATCTACATTTATATTAAGATGTCTTGGCAGTGAGAAATGTTCCTTGACATTTCACAAAGAGACCCAATTACTAAGCTATTCCTCGCCTCCTCCATTTACACAATCAACAGAGAAACAGCTGAAAGAAAGAACTCTGCTTGGATAGCGAGCCACAGGGGGGAAAAGGATTCCTCCTCAATGATGTAACTCTTTCAGCGCTCTAGTACCGAGCCGGTCCCTGCCTCGCAGCTCTAATAGACTAAACACACATTTGTTTCTCGTCGAAGCTTCTTTTTACAACGACACTGACGACCCAACAGGCATTCCGTTGCCATGGTGAAGGACCCGAGCTGTGGAAACAGGTGATACAACAGCGAGTTCTTTATTCAGGCCTTCATGATGTTTAAGACACTCTCCCTTTTGTATCACCCTCCCCGGCTCGGCCCCATTCACCGATCTACTGCTCTTTAATTAGAATAAATATGACTGAAAATAACAGAACAAATATGAAGGATCAGAAGATGTAATTCAGAGGGAAAATCATTACATTTTTGTCAGAGAAATTACTGTTATCAGCCATCATTTTTAGGTATGGCTTTACACAGGAACATGATTATTAAAAAGTGTTAAGTTAATCTATATTTATCTAAGGTGTACTTAATCATAATTGTTTAATCATACTGTTCTTTTCTATTATTATGTCTTATATCCTGCTCTTCCTTTTAATTATGCATTGCAAATTTATTTGTATATGAAATCATATGAATAAAATGTGCACTTCAGTGCAGAATAACGGTGGAAAAAATAAATGAAAACTATATTAAATACAATGCATGTGGTAGTTAAGAGTTCACACATCAAATTCAAGTCTATTTAATAGTTTCTGAGGCCTAACATTTTATTTTATAATTATTTTTAAGAGCAGGAGACTGATTAATTTCAGTTGCATCTTAAATAACAAGACTAAATGATGCATGGGAAATACTGAAATCAGTGAAATTATACTTGGGTTCATGTCAGATGTGTAATGTTCTGTTAAAAGTCAATAGGCCACTTTAAGGATCAGGATGAGTGTGGACAAGGAGGGGGGAAAGGTCACCTGACATGACCTTTTTAATGCCACATACATGCCTTATTGTACTGAGCATGACCAAAGTAAATAAAAATACAAACAGGACTGAAAGACAAGCAGATGCTCCGGTGAATGAAAGCTCTTGCGGACCCCACCGGAGCGCAGTTGGCGCTTCGTGGCGAGGCAGGGACGTGCAGGCCGGTCATTCTTCAAGTGACAAAGTGACAGACTGAAGCCTCCAAGTACCGGCAGTTAACCTGTTGTGGACTCGAGCATCAGCACATGCATCAATCATGAAATGTAACATCTATGGATCGACTGTCGAGGTTTTAAAGGCATGTAAAATGAGGATTAATCAGAGAATACGTCACTATATGTTAATAAGAATTGTCCGTATGTTTTTGTTTTTGCACTGAATATCATGTTCTGGATGTAAATTCTAATTGTTAGGGTTTTTTTTCATTTCCAGAATAAACACGTTTTTTCCCCTACAATTAACTCCTGCAAATTACACCTTCACCTCAATATCTTATGGGATTAAACAAAGCTTATTAAAAAAAATAGACAACTGAGAAATATATAATGCTATAACACTGTCTGGAAAACTGAAATTGAGAATCTCCAGGTGAACATCAAAACATCCTGTCACTGAAATATGCAACAACATTTAATTTTTACACAAATAATTATGATATTATCAAGTTCTCTGTTAATGTGATCTCGCTGCTTTTGCATGAGTTGAATAGTTTAATTATGCACAAGAAGAAAGTTGGAATTATTGGCATAGAATTATGAAATATACAAAATTAATCACATCTTTATTATCTTTTGTTAAAAAAATTGAATAGACAGGCATATATGACATGACTTAAATATACACTATATGGACAAAAATATTCTCACATCATCATCATCTACAACAGATTAGTAATATTTACTATTTATGTCATTTATGTTTAAAGGCTGTTTTTTTCTATTTTCTTGAGTGAGAGTTGTAGAAACCATACGGTTACTTTTGGTTTAAGATGATTATTTATGGGCAGAACGTGACAATAATTTCAGAAATCTCAAGGTAGAACATTTACAACAATTATGATAATTGTTTAACCCTTAAAGAACTAGAACTATTTTTGTTGCAACCTCTCAAATAAATTTCCTCTCACTGCATTTTGCATTTTTCAGTCAAATTCAGGTATTTTCCTATATTCAATTCACTAATTATGTAGGTGTTCATAAAAGCTCAGAGTAAATTCAAAGGTTACTATATCAAAATAGATAAAAACAAGGAATAA
Organism: Apogon talboti; assembly: GCA_037367365.1. Lineage (NCBI taxonomy): Eukaryota > Metazoa > Chordata > Actinopteri > Kurtiformes > Apogonidae > Apogon > Apogon talboti. Next base: position 22,899,102 of record JAPQRQ010000007.1, read on the forward strand.
ATAAATACTTTTTCTGCAAAACATATCATTAACAGAACATTTTAACAAGTGTTTCCATCCACTGTCATTCATCAAATGCCATAGGTTTTACTGGTGAATCAATGTTGTAGAAGGTGACAGTGTTACCATGGTAACTACGGAGCCTCTGAACATCCAAATGGGTCATATCTGATGACCATGAAAAGATGACAAACTGCATTTTATGCCAATTATTTACATGTATTGATAGGATTAGTGGTTCAGAAGTTATTAAACATTTTTTATCAGTACATGCTTTTGGTTACCACTGAATCTTTGGGTCTTTGAGGATTAAAAGAAATATAATAATTAGTGCTGTCAAATTATTAAAAATTTTAATCTGATTAATCACAGGGTTGCTGTGGTTTAATCTTAATTGATCACCATTAAATATCATTCATTTTTAATCTATATTAATCACGTTTCATTTTGCATGAGTAAACAGACTCAAAAAAGAAGGTATATGCATATATGCACTTAATAATGTTTATTAAACACCTTCAACAGTTTCAACAAAACAACTTGAAACAACTGTTCCATCTTGTTTGTTTTTTTTGTTCTCAAATTTCCCATCGAGGGCCAACGTGCAATTCAGTGTCTTCCACCTTTATTGGTTGGTTCTGCTGCCTGTCACTACCGTATCAACTTCCCATTTGCACAAGCACGACGGTAACTCTACTTGGACAAAACTGCTTGAAATGCGTTTCCAGAGACATTCACAGTCATTTTGTGCTGCTGATGAATTAATTGGCATTAACGCGTTAATTTTGACAGCCCTCATAGTGATATAAATAATGATACACTAATATAATAAATTCAATCTTCAGTAAAATTAATTTAAGTATTTTGTTAACGCTGACGATAATGTACACAAAAATAAAGGCACAGTAAAGATGTTTATTGCACTGAGATAAAATTCTTAGGACATTTTCACCTGAAAAAGACCTGATTTCAATGTGTCCCAATATTTTTGTCAATATAGTGCACAAAGTCCATTAATTAAATATTTAAATGTGGTGCAAAACTAAATTAAAATGTACTATGGACAAAAATGGGGCAGATATGATACAATGAGCTCATCACTGAAATATTGGTACAAAATCTATATAAATGGCACCATTGAGGAAAAATAATAAGAGTAAGAATTACATTTTTTTGCTGACTATTTTTATACAAGTGAGTAGGGATTCTGTAAAAATGCCAATAAATAATGACAATATGGCGTTTATGTGGTAATTATAACAGGGCTATTCAATGCAAACCAAAGAATCATCAGCTTCTAATCATAAAATGTGTTAAAATGATGATAAATAGAACCAATATAATTACACAGACACAGAATTGTAATAATCCATGATATTTCATATTGATCGGTGATGTTCTACAAATGTGTGCATGGTAGACAGAATGCAGAACCACTTGATTGCATAAGAGGAACACGTATGTTCCAGATACGAGGATCCAACTGGGACGTTCAGGACCCAGGGTAATACACATGTTTACTGATTGTTTACTTTGTTTTTGTTGTTATTTATTCCCCTTTTGAGCGAGGAAACAAAGGAGTCTTCATTAGAAATTAATAACTGAACTGTCTTACAGTCTTTCATCGACCTATCTTCCAGTGAAAACAAATTCCCCCCTATAAATTTATTAAACACCTTTATTATGATGACACAAATATACATCAGTCAGTTTTATCTCATCAGTGCTGATACCGCATCCATAAAAAATACAGTGCAATACTTTGTCCATTTTCCTTCATTATTGTTCATTTTATTCATTATTAATATATTCAGTGTCAATTTGTGTTTATTTTGTTGATAATTTTATCAGCTTTTTTGCATATTTTGCTTATTTTGTCAATTTGTGGTCATTTTGTTCATTACTCAACATTTATATTTCTTTTTACTCATTATTCCATTCATTTTTTTATTATTTTGTACATCTGTTGTTCATTTTAGTTCATTTTCTTCATTATTTTAGCCATATTTGTTCAATTTTCTCTTTATTTTTCATTTCTATTCATTTTATAGATAATTTTGCATACTCTTTGTACATGTTAGCTGAATTTGTTAATTAATCTACACATTTTTATTCATTTTGCTCATCATTTTGTCGATATTTATTCATTTTGTTATTTAGCATATTCTATGTTCATTTTATTCATTATTTTACCAATTTTTGTTCATTTTGCTCATTATTTTGTAAATAATAATATGAATAAATCATCTTCTTATTTAGCATATTCATAGCTCATGTTGTTCATTATTTCACCATTTTTGTTCATTTTGCTTTTTTAATTCATATTTGTTCATTCTATTGATTATTTTCTACATCCCTTGTTCATCTTACTTCATTATTTTATCCAGTTTTGTTTTTTATGCTCATTATTTCATCCATTTATATCCACTTTGTTCATTATCCTATCCACATTTATTCATTTTATTGCTTATTTTGTTATTATTTTCTACTTGTTTTATTCATTTCCTTTTTTATTGAACTCTTCCATGTGAAGTCAATCTGAAGAGTCAAAATCTACTTGTGTTTTTGATCAATTATACCTAATTTTTATGGTTTTTGTGAGTCTTGTTAAATGCAAATTCTTTGTTCTCTACGGCCGTCTCTGCCACAGTAAACTGAAAATCAAATTTAACAAGTCATTTTTATCTTATCAATTAGTGGATGATGAACGCAGCCCTAAACTTGTCCGGAGAGAAACATCTCTCTGTGATCAAATGTTTTCTGATGCTGCTTTGTCAGTCAGGTCTGTGTGATGGTTACTCCTGGTAGCGGCTACTTTAGTCAAAGATGAGTCCCTAAAAAGAGCGCACCAAAGTATCGGAACACTTCATTTTAATTCCCCACCTCTTCCACTTCCTGAAATGCTTGCATCAGCTTTTGCCTTCTGTCTTTCTTTGTAGAGGAAGAGTTTCGTAATAACTGCTCTGGGCTCGGAGTTGCAGCTCGTCCTCACGATGGCAGGAGGGGAGATAATTGTGTCAGAGCTCCAGAGAGAGCACATCTCAGCCTCCACCCCCCCACCCCCAC
>JAPQRQ010000007.1:22912569-22946058 GCA_037367365.1 Apogon talboti
CCCCCCTCCCACCCCCAAGACTCTGAACAAGCAAATATTCACAATGGGAATATGTGGCTTTGTCCTATAGAGAGAGACAATAATACTGTAGAAACGTGTGTCTGTATTCAAATGCAGGAATGATTCTAGGAAGAAAATTTGCCTTTTAAGTAGGATCTTTGTAGCATTCAGTGCATTCACATTTTATCAGAGATTGGTGACATGTTCTGTGTCCTGTCCCAGATTTTTTGTAGAGTAAATGATGACCTCCTTTCCAGCTTGCAGAGGTCTAATTTTAACTGTTTTCAAGGAGTTTTAGCAACCTCTGACTAAATACAAAGCCAGGTCCGTTGTTGCTCATTTTTCCACACATCAATAAAGTAAATAGTGAGTGACAGTTAAATCCTATCAGAAAACTCCGCCGTATATTCCCGAAGAAGGAAGTTACACAGAGACGACTAAATGCAAACACATGAAGTCATTATCCACGCAGTTCATGAATGCCAATACAGAGTGATCCGTAGTAATGAATAGAAGTACGGAGAGCATATGGGAACCAATCCCACAGATTTGTATGAGGGTACATTGCCAACATGGTCTAAATCTCCTCCATTTTGGAAGGGGCTTTGGTGGTTTACAGTGGCTTGTCTGACTGACAGCTCCTCATTTTGAAAAGTCTGCAGCCAAACGTGTCCCTCTAGTTCAGTTGGGGAAGTTTCTTACCTACATAGATAATCAGGAATTAATCACAAACAAGGTCCAAGAAAACCCCCTCATCAAATTATGCGCCTTAACTCAATCAACCACCCAGTGAGCTTGGACACTGTTGACCTGAATATCATTAAGGATCCTGCATGTGTTGGCAGTGAGTTGAAAATATTGTATTTATGCATGTGGAGATGCTGCAATCCTCATAATGAATTCCGAATATAATATCGATGATGTAATGGTAAACACTTTGCACAGGTGCGTATCAACTACACTGAAGCATTGATACAAATATCCTCCTCTGCATGCTGATTTCGATGCAATGACGTCATTGTTCGATCCTTTTCAGCTGCCTCAAGGGTGACGTCACTCGAGCGGGCAGAGATGTAAAAAGACACTGTCCAGTCTAGTATTTCGGGATTTCTAAAACAACAGCGATTTTTCCATCTAATGTAACAGAGGCCGGTTTTCCACAGGGTCTGCCGCCGTGACACCACATCTTATGTTTTGTATGGGAGCAGCTTGTCCAACATGATGGGGAGGAAAAACTAGATGGATAGAGGTGGATCACCCTGCTCTTGTATCAACCTGTTGCCTCTGTAATGCATTCATTAGATTCAGATGGGAATGAACATGGCAGTGTGACATTAAGGGATTTCACAGCCTACATGTGAGCTCTTCTCCTTATTGCATTAATATGCCCCTCATGTTCCATTCAGACAGAGGCTTGTTTTTGTGCACATCACCCATAACCAATGGCTCTGACAAACATACACACAATGACATGTTCGTTAATTGATTTTCACTTTTAATTTACATGAATTAAGGAGAGATACCATTAGGGACCATCCTAAATCCTGGAAAAATCACAGATATGACATGAAACTGAAACCAAAATCAAAACCTAGCTAACATATCATATAATTGTAACTAAGAAATTTAATTGCAAACATGGTAAGGAACAAAATAGAGGTTAAATGATTATATGTGCATGACAAACCCAGCTACATTCATCTCTGGATGTTGTCTGACTCTTGGAATTTTATCATTTATTGCAGAAGCCTCTATATTTTTCTCACAGCGAATAACAATAAAATGACCTTGATGGAAAAATAAAGATCATGCATGACTGACACGGTCTGCACAAATCTTCTAAGCACTCACTACTGTCACAAAATATCCAATACCGTAGTGGCTGAAAGGAATAATGTGAATGTTGCTGATTACAGAATCAAAACATCTAAAGACCTGTTGTTGACAGACAAGCCCAAATCCACTGCGTAACTTTCTAGCTTGTCTTCAACCGGAGTAAACCCAGCAGGGGAGGAAGCCGCTACAATTCCCTCCATTGCCCTCAAAGCCACGCTTGCTGTCATTAGTCAATAATTAATTCTGTCCTAGTGTCTGAGATCACAGTAACAGGTTTTAATGGCATCATGTGGTAGAGTAAACATGGCAATCTGTTGCTGCAATCCGCCAGGGAACGGGAGCAGTGGGGCACATTGGGAATCTGAGCCAGTAGGGTGTCAGTTCAAACCCCTGCTTCCAATACTGGAAGGATGGCTTGGAGGAGAGACATGGACGCTGAGCCAAATGTGTTTAGTTAAGTCACTCAAGGGGGGTGGGTCAGGAGGAAATGCCTTGTGACCGTCCTCCCTCCTTCTCACTACCCCTCCAAGTACCCATTCTGCATTTCAATGGACTAACCTGCTGCTGACAGGCAGCAAGGACGATGGAACAAAAATGAGTAACAATGGACAAATGAGCTCGAGGTCTATGAAATCGCATGTAGTCTAACATGAAAGATAAATTCAACAAGTCAGACAAAAAGAGTTTGAGGCTTACCCATTCTGAGATCTGCTGGTTCTCAAGTCCTCTGTCAGATCGCCATCAATGCCGGGGCACAATCTCTAAAGGGTATCTTAACATTAGCCTAGGCATAGGTGCAATGGTAGTGCTGAGGAATGCGGCCAGTCGACCTTTTTCACCGAGGTCTAATTCATCAGTGGGTGCAGAAAAAGAGATTTCACCGCAGCATCCGAGCCATGCCTGCAGCTGGCCAGAGCCTCAATTGTCTGAGAAAATGCTAATGCAGGCTCTCAGTGTTTTCAGTGAAAGACGGCACGCATTGTTCAAGCCTGCATCGGTTTGAAGGGGGGGGTCTTCCCTGCCGCATCACCCTTTTCACTGCTCTCATCCATATTCATCGAGTGGCCTGTCCGTCTGCAGTAGCACGCAGGACTGACACCTCGCTTGGCCAATCGGTAGCCTCCACCCTCCAGGACGTCACGTCCCCACCCCCCCGATGCTGGTCCCAAAAAATTGAATTTTCTTCCCTACTCCGCCTCTTTTGACGCAGCACTATAAAGTATGGCAGTCCATTCACTCACTGTTTTTAGTAGAAAGTGACAAAGGTGAAGTGGCTGAGAGAGCGGGCTTCAGCGCTGAATGGAGAAGCATGTAAAGTGACCTTCAACAGTGGCTGAAGAGGTGTATGGATAGCATAAGCAGATGATGAAGGAGGTGGAGGAGGAGTGATCTGAGACGGCGTGCCTTACGCCACCCACCCTCCTCTCCTCCTTTCCCCCACCCCCAATCCCTTAGACGGCCATGTTTGAGAGGGCGGAGGGGCTCATCAACCATTGCAAATGGCAGTGCCGCAGAATGGTGGAGGGGGGTGATGAAGCCAATCACTACGCCTATAAATCTAACACCGAGAGGTATCTTATGTGAGTGTAAAAGCGCAATGTGCATGTGTGTACGTGTCCGTCTGTGCGCGGACACTGGGGGAGTCCAGCTTGATTTAATAATTGTTTCCAGGGAACCTTTAGAAAAGGACTCCTCTCCTTTCTTCTAGTTTCATCCTCAAATCAAAACCTAACACCGTGGCCCATTCAGATTTGGAGCAAAAAGCCTTCCAGAAAATTCTTCCAGCCTCATTCACTGAGAGATGCTCTAGTATATAGACACAGCCTCCCTGTAGACTCCACTCCCTCTCATGGTCTATCTATCTCTCCCTTTCTCTCCGCTTTGCTCTGTCTTATTTTCTATCGCCCTCTCTCAGTCTCTCTTTCACTGCCACCTGGCAAATTCACAGTCCGCTCACGTCACATCGCTCTGCAAGGGCACCTGTGTCCTTCCCACCAAAAATTAAAAAAAATACAGCTCACATTCCTGTGCCAACCTTTCCATTAGCAACATTACGAGATCATACCTAATCCCTCAGCTACATAACCTTTTGGATGGTGCTTGCTTGCCAGAAACATGGGCTCAGAGTATGGGTAATTAGAAAGAGAAATTAATGAAAGATGTTCATTTTGAGGAGAGAAGGGCAATGCTGATAAAAGAAGAGTAATTTCCCTCAGTCAGTGCAGCTGAATTGTCCACAGCTCTAAATGCACAACGAGGGGCTCAGCTTTGAAAGAGCACAGGCTTTCTTCTCTTTGTTGTAACTGCCAGTCATGTTAATGATCAGTTCGGTAGGAATAATGTGATCAATATCAGACATAGTCAAGGGGTTGGTGATTACAGGGATTGCTGAGGACTATCACGCTGTCTAACACTACTGCCAGACAAGCTGTGTGGTTGCTATGTGACATGAAATGCATGTAGATCACATGAAATGGGAGGTAATGTTATAACACATTACATAGAGCCTGAGCTGACAGGATGCTTACAAAACATCTGTTTGGTGTAGGCATCAGTCTATGGTCTGGAGCTACATTTGAGTATGTTGGTTTAGCCTGAAACTCTTTGCATTCACTTAAAAAGATATGCATGGTTCAATTTAGACACTTACTGCATTAGAATGACCAGTAGATAAGGTACCATTTCACATCTAACAGCCTATTACGGTGAGTGACTTCATGCTAATGCATTTTAGACAGCACTAAAATAACCACAGGCTTCTTTTTGTATCTAAAATATAATAGTGGTTACCAGAACATGATGGGACCCATATAAAACGAGTGGTTTATGAATCACAAATGGCTTCTGCAGTCTTACTAGTACACTTTAATGAGCATTAAAACAAATAGAGTTATAATTTTAAAAGAAAATGAAGTGTGTGTGTGTGTAAAGAAATAAAGAGAAAATGTGTATAAAAATGTTTCATTAAATGCACAGTGTGTGATTCCTGCCACTAGGGGTCTCCCTGTCAAATTTATAATAAAAGGTGTGACAGGAAATGTGTTGTGACAGCGCGTGGGATCATGGGAGTTCTCATTTTTGCGATATTGGCGTGAATGAAATTAAGTTTATGGACAAGGTAATGCATAAAAGGATTATTCACATCATGTTTGATTACGTCCTTAACATTAGACGTTAACATCGAAGCAGACTTTAGCGAATTACAATATTTGTACAACATGAAAGCCAGCAAAATCTATACTCCATAATCTGTGTACCTCAGTGTGGTTTTAATACAATTCATGACTACTAATGTTGGCTTCTTTCTTATTTTTGATAAGTATCTGTGGTACTCATCCTGTATTTGTGACTTACAGTGATTCATCTTCTTTTATTCTTCAAGTCTGACAAAAAAAAATGGCAGTTTGGGGATAACAAAGCCATGCGTACCAATTCTGTTTTTCCATTATTTATCTTAATTAAGTGATCAGGTATTCAACGCAGACAGGAGCTTGTTTTGGGGGCCATCTGGAACACCTTTCCCTCTACAAAACCGGCAGCCTCTTGAGAGTTCGATACTGCAGCTTTCAAATGTTGTTTTTTTTTTTTTTTTTCCCCCAACGCCACACAATTAAATGTGCAGCTCCAGACTGGAGGTAGAACGGCGCGGCTATGATACAGAGATGCCTTAAACGAACAGGAAGTCAGACTGGTAAAATGGTGTGTAATACGATTATAGAAATGACAGCAGTAAATAGTCAGAGCGAATTTCTCAGAGAGAATTATGTACTTAAACTATTTATTAAGATTTTCCAAATGCAATTTTCACATCCCCTAGCCATTTGTATCACCTGGAAATTGGTTTGGATGATCAGAGTGAAGCCTCTGTGCTGCAGCTGAATGGCTGAACACTCTCCTGGATGCAGGAACACTATGTGACTCCCCCATTCAGCAGTGTTTTTCGGGGTGCTAATGGACATATGTGGGCTGAATCTTCTATAAAATCCTGTCTGGTGGCACAAGGGTCCTTATGTGCCTTGCTGAAATTACATTTCTGAGGCACAGCAAAGATGCAGTCATCCGGTTAGAAATAGGATGTAATGCTGCTATCATCAAATAGCAGAGTGTGTGGGATACAAAGACAGACAAAGCAAACGGCAAAAACATATGGCGAGGAAACTGCTAATTCTCCTTGGATATCCAATTAACATTAAGTTCTTGAATAAGTGGTCCCTATGAGCTGCAGAGCATTACAATCAAAGGCTGAAATAAGATGTACAGTGACTAGTGATTCAGCCGTCATCCTCCCCACTGACATCTCAGGAATGAGTAATAAGCATGTGTGTAAACTCCTCTTCACCCGTTCACCAGCTTTTAGCAAATTAAACTTTAAATTACAATTTATGTGCTTAAATGTGGCGGCATTGTTTCTCTAATTGTCCTTTAAAAAAAATGCTACTTTCCCAATATTTGCCCTCTTTCTGTGACTAGTTGTGATTGACGCTATTTAATATGTGGAGGATGTAGTTTATTTAATGCAGAGACACTAATGGTTAAAAAAAATGTTAGCGTTTCTGCACAGAATGGGGTCATAATTTATCAGCAATTGACAAAATATGCTACACCACCCACTCTCTGCTTGTTGAACCCTAATGTGTTTTTAATTTGCATTACAGTAATTAAGAATTTTTAACTTCGCCATAATTTCTCTCTGTAAATGTCGGTTTAATTGGAGCGTTGACTATTTTATCATGTCTGTCTACAGTTTATCCAAATGATTACATGACCTTATCACAATTATTTGAGGTACCGGAATTTACTTTGCATAAACAGCTAGACACCACTAATAGAAATGCTATATTTCGGTCACTATTTCCACATTATTTTGAGATTCAGTGCTGCTCTTGATGTCATCTCAATACATGTATTAATTTATGGCAAATCTGTCAAGATGCTTTACTTTGTTTGCCACCTCTGCAACTCTTGGTAAAAAAAAAAAAAATTGTAATTTTTATTTGTGTGTTCTATTACTCATCTTCATTGGATGTACTGTCAGCATATAGTAGTGGTATGAATTGAACAGGAAATGAAAAGCACATTGTTAATCAAAGTTATTACTTTGCCAGTCTCAATCATCAAGTATAATTTTCCAGGTGAATACTTTATCTACCTGCAGTTACAAATAAAGCTACCTGAATCATAGCTGCAATGATGACTCAACTAGTTGTCAACTGCTGAATTTGACAAGTGTTTTGATCATCAGTAATGGATAGATTGAATGAAGCGTCTTAAAAGGACAATATTTTTGTGCTCTATGACAATACATTGAAAATATTTATGTTTTGGACCAAACAAGACATCTGAGGACGACATCTATGAATCTTTTTCACCAATTTCTGACATTTTATAAAACAACCTGAAATTATTTACTAACTAAATGACTGACAATGAAAACAGTCCTTGGTTGCCGCCCTAACTGAACCTAAAGCTGCTCCACTCTCAGCTGAGAAGGCCTAAAATGTGGTACTTAATGACAGACTTACAGAAATATTAAACAGATGCATACATTTGGCTCCGACTATAACCTATAAATAACATCAATTTAACAGGAATCTTGGCTACATGTGGTGATGAGTGTGTAAGTGCAACAGGGTTGGACGATTTTCACCTGTTTGCTTTCCTGCTCAGCTCACCTCCATATTTGTACACAAATAGCTGTGGTTGGCAACTCCAAACCAGTTTCAGATTTTACGAGTAGTCCCAGTCGTGAACCGGAAGGAAGTGTGTGAATAAAGTGTAGTATCACGACACAGTCCATCATCCGGCTGGAGTGAACACAGCAGCTCGAGGTTGTTTACAAGATCAGACTGGCCTGTCTAAGATCACAGAGGCTCAGTTTAGGAAAAACCACAATCACTGTTGGATTTAGGACAATTAGGCCATTAAAGGACTATGAACCTACCAGGATCCATTTCAATGACAGATAATTAGAGTGAGTTACTGTTTAGCTCTGGTCAAAGCCTTCCAGCTGAGCAGCTCCTTAACTACAGGAGCCAAAACTTTTGATTCTCTGATACTGAGGATATTTAAGACTGCGTTTTATTTCTGTCATATGTTTCTCATTTTTTTACCATGGTGAACTGTCTCCAAACCGACTCCAAAAATGCCTCCACACATAGATTCAGGGCACATTTTGATGTATATCCGGCCTCTGTATGAGCTGCAGGCAATTCTTCCCTGAGACAAATGTGAACAAGTGAGATAAACAGAAGACTAGTGCAATTGGAAAATTAGTGCTTGTGCAATCAAATAGTCATCAGTTCTTCAGTGAGTGGAAATCAAACCTCCAGATGTGGACCAAGAGGGTGACTGGGTTCAGATTCACAGCTGACCTGACTCAGTCTCCCTGCTGGATGTACAGCACATGAAGTAACAGCCATATAAAACACAGTGTCTGAAAGTGCCAAGAGCACAGGTGCAGCATGTTAAAGCCTCACGCGCCCTAAATCAGCTTTTTTTTTTATGCTGCAAAAAAAAAAGGTTCTTGTGCATGGATCAGGCGTGAGGCTATACGGACATTGTTTTTGCTGTGACGCTTTCATCAGTACGTGCAAAAGGCTCCTCCAGCATGAAATTAGACTTCATGTGGAGGAGCTGGTTCTACTTGTGTGTCCTTCTTACCTCCTGTGTTGGTGCGCTTGGTACAGCCGGCCTCCTCAGCCGGAGTTTCCAGCGGTCGTTTACGGGAGTCCGGGTTCTCAGCCTCCATATGGGGCTGCTGCAGACTGTGGAGGTTTGGATTGGAGTAAATTCCGTTATGGTCCACGGCTGCTCCGCCACCACCGGCCATCATCATCTTTCCCCCGCGCCAAGCTGTAAATAAATTTGCGCTATTTCCCCCTAAACACGCACGCACACACAGCGCCCCTCACCACAACATAGCCCGATAACGCGCACCGCGGATTCAACGACAAGTTTTGGGTTCTCGCTTCGGTCTCCAAGGGATCAAAATGCCAGACAAGACCGGGATCGGGGGGTCTCCTCTTTCTGCTGCTCCGCGTCCCCTCACAGATCTAAATATAAAAAGCCCATTGAGTGAAACGCGCTCCTTCTTGTACGCGCTCACCGTCGTTCCAACAGCATGGTCCTTATTGTTGACGCGCAAAAAGAAATGAGCACAACAACAGTGTGAGGATCCGATCTGCCATTAAAACAAGTGCAACAGCTTTGGAACAGGCGGCTGGAACATATTCACCCAAGTCATCTCAGCGCCGTGTTTCTCTGTTAAGTCCTCAGTGTGATAAGTGCAGCTGTTGTTATTGTTGCCTTTGTAGTGCAAGAGGGGGGAAAAATATAGTTTGAGGGCTCCGGAGTGGACTACAGTGCCACTGACCGGCCAAAAAGACGAGGCCAACGCAGCAAAGATCATCTGATGTCAAAACCCCAGACAGCACAGTGTGTACGTGTGTATGTGTGTGTGTGTCACTTTTTTTATTTTACTTTACTTTTCCAGAGCCTCCACATTAAAAAAAAAACACCACACTGTTCCATTTATTCATATTTACAGAATACTATACTTATCTTCAATTTAGTGCCTTATAATATTATAATTTACACTTTTTTGCACATTTACCAAATGTATTCACCTGTTCTCCATAATAGGGACTATTTGTTTCCTTTTCCATGTGAAATAAACTGATTTCAACACATCCAGACCACAACATGTAATTTAATATCTGCAAATTACAGCACACTATTTACACCCTGTTTTATAATTACATATTCCCGAGGAGCATATCCCTCATTACAGGTGAAGATAACATTTATCAATGCATTTATTAACATTATGAGCTCTTTGATGACAGAAGGTGTGTGTCTTGTAAGGCAGATGTGGTTTTATTTTTAAGAGGTGTGTTGTTTTTTTTTTTTCAACCACAGCTGCATTTAATCCCATATCACACACTTTCACCTGTAAACAAGGCTTCTGCTGACTCGCACAGACAAACTAAATGCATTTCTGATCTGTGAACTCCTTCTCTTCTGCTTCTTGAGCTCCGTCCGATTCCAGCTCGGAGGCCGTCAGTGCTGACACCCTCTGGGAGAGGCGTTCGAGGACCAAGTCGGCAGTGCAGGTGAGACTGTGCTGAAAGGAGAGGGAGCACAATGTAACATCAAATATCTATGAAGAAATGAAAACAGACATGACATATTTGCTCTCTGTCAGCACTGAGCATCGCTTTGGAAATGAAATAGATGCTGTCACAGGGTGTTTATGACTGTCAGCGCTTTAAGGATCATTTTTAGTCACATTTAAGACTAGGTTTTGGACATTTGTTTTTGTCTTGTGCTAATATTGTGACTAAGAACAATAAGTATCAATACTTAGAGGGATATGATTACGTATTAGAAAGTATGTTAACCTACATTTTTTGTATTAAGTATAACGGTATCAGGTCTTCAACATCAGAAAAGTGACTTCAAAGCAGCACAGCTTGACTCATTAAAGATGGATAAATTAAATTAGATAAAATGCACACTTAATACTTTATTTAATGACTAAGGTCTAATGTGAAGGTGACACAATGAAAAAACGGAGGGTGGTTTAATGATAGGTATTCATTACAGGACAGAATTGTTTCAAGGAAGAAAACCTATATTTTTCAGAGCAAAAGCACATTATTTAAGTAGTTTTTGTTGGGTCTCTGGTCCTGTTAAGTATGTAACATTCGCCTTTGACAGAAAGCATCGATACCAAACCACCACAGATGACATGAGCAGACCTTAAATCATCTCTTCTCTATATATTTCTGTAGTTTCTTCTTCTCTTTCAGCCAGTAGAGGTCACTAATTACTTCACACTCCTTTAATTTGACTTTCCCAGGCGAAAGTATTCACAGTTTAAGATGTGTCCTTGTAAATAGAAGAACTACTGATTATGCAAAAAATAAAAATAAAAAAGGTGGGGTCTCAAATTTCCAAGTCAAGGACGGCAAAAGGCTCTCGTTTCAATGATTTATTTGGCTCACATCACACTTAAAGTACCTGGCACAGTCATTAATATGCATGAGGGCTAAGCTAATACAGAGCTACATCTCAAATAAGAATTAGTCTGGGATTTCTCAGTGGATTTCTAATTACCGACGGCACGATAAATAAAGGCCTCTGGATGGAATTGGACAGAACTACAACCAGTCAGAGTAGTGACATGTACAGTAGAACAATGATCCTGGTGGTGAATTGAAGTCACTAAATCCTATCAAGTCTTTATAGTCAGATCATGTTTAAGTCCAGCTGGTTATTATTTTTATGGAAAAAATTACATCTATATGAAGAATTGCTCCTTTTTAATTATTAATAAATTTTTCTTCTTGCGAAACAAAACATATGTGGTGCACCTTTTTGGGAGTTTTATATAAAAACTATTACTTAACCACTAAAACTGACTGCCCCTGAATAATTAACTAAAAATGGACTTCATTATGATCTGCAGTGGAAGCAAGTGAAGCATGTGTGATCTGAAATTAACATACAGTAAGGAAACATAAGTTACATATGTTATACTCATCGATGGAGAAAAAACACATACTGAAGCAGGTCTTGATGTTATGGAAAATATATGTGGTATTCAGTGGTTGAACTGATAGTAGGATTTGTGGCCGCTCTGCAAATTATCTGATTAAATTTCTGATTTTATTTTTTTTTTTTTTACAATTAAAGCTGTGCACTTGATGGAAATAAACAGAGCTATGGTAAAAAATGTGTTTTTATTGTCATTCTCCTCATCATTTCCCACTTTACACCTCCTCCAGTCGTCTCCTTGCATCTTAGCCCCTCCCACAGAGATGTGAGTGGAGGAGTCGAGACAACATGAGCCATCTGCACCTAAAGCCATTCTAAATAATGATCAGTTCATGTGAAAACACTGGAAACGTCCAGACTGACCATCTCCAATGTGCATCATATTTTCAGGAGATAACGTTAACAGGCCCAGTAAATTTAAGACTTTTATTAAATTGTTGGACCTTAGTCAGTCTTATTGAACCATAGCCCTGTCTTATTCTTACTGATGATTGCGACATAAAAAGCAGTGCATTCAACATCATCTGGAGGTCTTATGTGTATATTCTAATAAAATCACCCGATTTCGCAAAATTTTCCCATGGTCATCTGTGATTTGTTTCATATTTTCACCAAATAATGTGAAATACAAGACTGATTTTCTAGAAAAAGATGTTAAATCCAATAACTCATGACTTTTGAACTATTCATGACAGATGCATGTTTGCAGGAGTTATTCTTAAGTACAGATGTCTTTAACTTAATTAAAAGAAGATCTACAGCTGCATATGCACAGCCTCTGTAAATGTTTTTTCAGAGCAGCTTATCCCCATATTGAACCACATTACATCTGTCAAATTTTGGCATTTATTGCTCATGTTGTAGTGTAATTGTGGTGTTTTTGTATTTTCCTACAAGAACAACTCCTCCTTCATCCATCATGAACTAAACATCTTCTTCTGGACCACTCGTTCAGTATTAGGTCGTGTTTTCACTTCCCCAGTTTCAAAAAACTGGCTTTGATTAAAGCTTCAAGTTTTATATGGTGTTTACTCGGAATGATAACACTAAGTATGATGTAAATCAGAGGTGGTCAGTCCAAACCATTTTCTTAAATCTGGCGATTTAAGTGGATTTACAGTATACATAAATATTAATTTAATGTGACATTTGTAACATCTGCAACATGTTTTGTTACAGTGACTGCTGTGTTTTATGAGTGTTCATATAAGCTTAAGCCATGGTCCACTTGTTTCCAGTCGGAATCAGTTTAATGTAACAAAAAAAAAAAAAAAAAAAAAGGATTAGCCAATAGCAGAAACTTCATTCATATAAAACCAAGTTATGATCAGAAAACAGCAAAGGTAAGACAAAATTGATAGTAATCGCTTCATAATGCAACCTTTATTTATTTCTCTTCTTTGTCTCGTTCAAATGCGTTTTAGCGGTCGAGAAATAATACTTGTACTGTTGGATCTGCTTAGTGTTAGCGCTACAAGGTTTGTCTCATTTGTCTGTTGTTTTATTAAATTATTCATGGCATACACTGGTCTCAGACTGTTAGCTTGGTTTAGATGTTTGCCCATTTCAGTGCTTGTTGTTTGAATTGTGTTCTGTTTTCTGAAAACTGGGCTTGTTTGAGCTTTTTAGCTGATATTCTTCTGGTTACACGAATGTATATACTGATATAAGCGTTGCATAATATTACCATGGCAACACAGACAGAACTCCGACTTAAGAGAGTAAGACTTACTTATTAATTCAATTCACAGTGTGTCAATAAGTGATGCAGGGCTGTGGTGCATTTATTAATTTAGTATGCAGACCACACAATTACTGATTTTAATTTAGTAAACTTTCATTTTTATAGTCTTGTCCCTGCCATAGTTTTTATAATCCACGTGTGTCTCATTGCTGATTTGCATGTTAAATGTTCAATCACAGAAGCAAAGGAAGTTTATCCTCTGTCGTGGTTCCTCCTCAGTGTTCAATCAACATTTTAGGGAAGTGAGACAATTCTTAAATGAAGTGCAGAAATGGAGGAGGTGAAAAATAGGGAAATAAGAAGCCTACAGGGCACAAGGAGAATCATTAACGCTCATAGTTTGTGGGTTTCAAAAGGTTACAAATAGTCTTAACTTAAAATGCATTCATTAAACCCATTTGGTGTCAGAGTGGAGTGAATATGTTAAATGTTTCCGTCTGGGTCAGTTTCTTTAAAACATCCTCTCCTCTAGTTAGCATAAGTATTTTAATGAACAACGGATTTGACTTGGAAATTTGAGGTGTGCTTCCTTTTTTACATATTTCCTTTTTTTTTTTTACTGAGAATCTCATTATTGGAGCTCAGTCTCCTCCTGCACTACACTGTTCATTATGCTAAAATACAGAACAGTGATAGGAATAACAGCAGAGAGGCAAACATCCTGAGGGGAAGCTACGCGGCCGCGAAGGCACTTCATACCTGCAAAACGTGCAGCCCCTTCAGCGTGAGGATGGCCAGCTCTCGCAGCCCGTCTCCTGTCAAGTCTAAGTAGATGATGGACAGCAAGGGACTCTTGAAGCTCCGCCTCCACTGCAGCTGAAACTGTCCGTCTCCTCGTCCGGCTGCCGGCTGGAATTTGTAACAGAGAAGTTCCTGAAGAGCAAACAGATGTCAGACTATTATCATTACCAGTCATTTACAGTAGCACCAAACCCATCCTCAGGGTCTCTGCAGATTTCAACAAGTCAAATTTAAGCCTTTTTAAGACTTTTTTTAAGACCATAATGAATACAAATTAAGACCCATTTCACATCCATACTGGCAAAAAAAGTACAATAGTGTCTTCAAAAATGTAAAAAATTTCAAAGTTTACACATTTGTTTTAAATAAAAGTAGCATTAATATATATTTACCACCTTTCAAAATCGTATTTAAGACATTTTATGATATTTTAAGAGAATTTTAGACATTTTAAGGCCTTAAATTAAAATTATTGGATTTTAGACTTTTTAAGACCCCGGGGATACCCTGATCCTGTTCAGATATACTTAACCTATTAACCTGCTTAACCTGTTTAGCAATCCTTAGAACTACCAGCCTCTCCAACTTTATTTGGTATGATGACACAAAATCTTGTTTTTCATTTCATTTATCCTTTACTTTTCTGATTGAGATCCAGATCTCTTGAGCCCTGGACAAAAAATGCCAGCGACTAACATCATCAAGAGGATAAGAACATAAAAAAAAAAGGTAAATGAAGAATTGGAGAGAGGTGAAGAAGATAAGCAAAAGGCAAAATAGAAAATGCCAGTTTGAAATACAGACACTCTAACTGGTTCAGCATTGATTTATTCTAATTAGTTTGATGTCTTATCTCTAAAAGGTTGATCAAGATACACAAAACTTGTCCTCAAAATGGTGCCCTGCATACTCCTGACATATCAATTCTACCCAAAAGTGGCCAAAGATGCCTAGATGTAGCACACTGGTCAAATCTGTCAGTGCTGCTTGAGCTGCTGTGTGATAAACTCCATCCCACAATGCACTGTTTTCACTTTCTTCTTCATCTTCTTAGCAGCTAATGCTAAGAAGATGGTAATTGTAATCGATACAGCAGCGTTCACTTGTTGATGCTTTAGGCTCCCAGTAAACTCACAAATGAAGCATTAAGACCCTAAATGCTTTGGATTTTTTCCATTATTTGTGTATTTATATCTCTGTGTGTAGTCGAATTTCTCTGGATATTATCTTGTGTGGGGTTTAAAGCAGAGTTAGACAGAATAAAACCCTCAACCATGTTGCCCTTCTTCTTGGAATAATTCACAGAAGGACCTGAAACTGTCAGAGCTGCTTATGTCGGAGACATTTAAGTCACTTACAAAGTGTGAAAACAGCCCCTTGGTGAATGTGACTGCTCCAAAATTTGTCCTGAAATCTTTTTAGAGCATGTCCTTTATTTTATATTGCATATAAATAGATAACATATTGTGCTGATTCATTTATAGAGTGTGAAAGTTGCGTGTTCTGTCTGTATTTACAATTTTTAGGTCATTTGAAAGATGAATTTTACTATGTGCACATAAAGGATAGGATTTAATACAATCTGTTGTGTTTATACAGTGAATTATCAGCCTATACCCATTCTATTCAGTGTCACTTTATTAAGGTAGCACTGGTGATGAACACGTGATTGAAGATCATACCAACCTGTCCGTACGTTCCCAGCAGCACTTCCTTCTGCCCGTCAAAATCCAGATCAATGACGAGAGCGCTCAGCACCGCATCCCACTGATCGCTTTCTGAAAGGCACACGGAGCGAGACAAGCCGTGTTCCTGCACATTTCTGAAAAAAAAAAAAAATACAGATCCATTTAGAACATCATCACATCCTCCGCAGAGGTGTTCACAGTGACCGCTAGAGCTGGGCATCATCCAAAAAACATGAGATAGCAGTACTAATGCCCTGGCTTCCGTACTGGTTCTTCTTTTCCGTGCCAATTTTCCATTTAAGAAAAATAAAATGACATTACACATACAAAATGACATATGCGGTCGGCAGCAAGAGAAAACGACTTTTTCTTTCTTTCTTTTTTTTCCCATTTGAGTTGTCTCATCACATGTTTCAACTCATTATTAGTTTTAGGTTTCAACACCCTGGTAACTACTTTTCACCATTAAAAAAATGTTTCTATTAGTCTGACTTGGATAGGATTTATTCATCAGGTAGATGCAGTGGATATAAAAGGTCTGCACACCACTGTTATGTAATGTAATATAATGTAATGTAACGGAATGTGATGTAATATAAAATAATCTAATGACAACCATACAGCTGCATTTAAGACAAGGATTACGACTGTTTACATGTGAAATAAACTCTGTCTGGTACTAGATTAGATCAGTCTTAGATTTCAGGTTGTTTTTCAGTGGATATAAAAGGTCTACACACCACTGTTATGTAATGTAATGTAATGTAATCTAAAATAATCTAATAACAAGTTTCATTTTAGATGAGGATAACGACTGTTTACATGTGAATCAAACTCTGTCTGGTACTATATTAGATCAGTCTTAGATTTCAGGTCATTCTTCAGTGGATATAAAAGGTCTACACACCACTGTTATGTAATGTAATATAATGTAATCTAAACTAATCTAATTTAATTTTATCTAATCTAATGTAATCTAATCTAGTCTAATGTAATGTAATGTAATGTAATGTAATATAATGTAATCTAATCTAACCTAATAACAACCATACAGCTGCATGTTAGATGAGAATTCCGACTGTTTACATGTGAGTCAAACCCTCTGTCTGGTACTAGATTAGATCAGTCTAAGATTTCAGGTTGTTTTCCAGTTGAGTTTTACAGGTTACAGGTCACATGAAAGATGTAAAATGTTCTGAAATTATTAATCTTTTTTTTTTTTTTTAATCATTGTGTCATTTTAACACTTCCACTGTCGTCTCAATAGTCTCGACTGTAACTCTGCAGATTGGTCAGTCTGGTCATTCATACCCAGCCCTACGACAACAGGATGAAGTGTTTATGTGGTTCTGACCTGTAGACAACAGCCATCTCTATCGTACTAGTCACCAAAAGGTTGTAGCCTCCCATTTCTACACCTAAAAAAAGAAAAGACCAAAAGTACTTCAAGTTTACTCCAGATTTCAGCAGTGATGACATATGTAAGTTACACAGCACAAGCAAAAGGCTGGAAATAAACAATCTCCAGTTATAAAACTACAACGGCGCAGTCACGTACTATCCTCTGCCCCGGGTCGGCGTGGCTCAGTTCTGCAGCTCAGAGGAAATAACAGCACCGTAGAAATTGGACTGTCAAACTGCACCCGCCAGCTCTGTAAAACATCTGACACAAAACACACCGCGCTTTATAAGACCAGCTTCTGCATGATGAGATGTCACACCTTTGTCTCACTTAGACTGAATCTCATCTCACAGGTATATTTCCTCTCATCTGTTGTTTCTAATCTTTGCGTTTCAGATCAGGAGGGAATATAACAGAGAAATGTGCGATGGCAGAAGTGTGACAGAGGTGACCCACTCAGTATGTCAGAGATGTTTTTATGAGGTTTTTCCTCACCTGGTCCGGTCTGGTCCACCAGGGCCAGTCCGACGCAGCCGTTCTGACATCCGAAAGCCGACAGCCGCCGACCACTGTCCATACTCAACATGTCCAACCATAACACACTAAGAAAGAGGAAAAACATGACAAACGTTCAGCAGGAAGGGTTAGAAAACACACTGCAGGTACAGAAGTCTGAGTGACATATGTGAGTGACATACAGCGTTTTTATCATTTCCACTTTATGGTTATATATTTTCCATTAACCATGTACATTCTTGTCAATACTGATGTTATTTTGATGTTTTATTTGTCTTGCACTGTGCTTTTTGAGCGCTATTTAAAATGAAACCAAGAATTGCTATTAATAATAAGTCATACTGCCATAAATATTTAATTTGGTGATGATTTTATGTATAAGTTTACCCCACGAGTGGAGGAAGAGGCACTCGGATATTTTACTTGTATAAGAAAAGCAATATCGCTGTGTTCCAAGCCCAGACAAAGTAGGGCCACACTATGTGAAAAAGGGAAATTATTGTGAGCAAAACTGTGATTTATAACTGAGCTGAATTCATTTAAAAGTTGTAAGTCAAACACACAAACTTAAATATAGTAGAACAAAAAAAATACAAGAACTTATAAAAGGAGCTTTTATGTTGCATTCCCATTGTAATACAAAAATGAACAGAAAGCATCATTAAGGTGTTTAGAATAAAGAGTTTTAATGTTAGGTGTCAAAGACGTCTAAAAGAAAATAAAATAAACTAACGCCACGGGGCCTTTGACCAAAGCATCAGGAAATGACCAGATGGGGTGAGAACCATTAAGAAACAACTTTCACAGTCAAAGACAGTGATAAAAGCTGGAAGCGCTGCTGTTGTTTTCACCACTGGACACAGCTCTAAATGACAAGAATGGAGTTTGATGCTGAAATGGCAGAGTTTCTTCTCCACGGGTCAGTTTGATTATGAGGCTTATGAAGGTATAAAGTTATTATGGGATGTTATTATCTTTGCTAAGTCACTGTTTATTAATCCACGGTTCAGACCTTGTTTGAATGATTCCAAACAGATCTTTATTGCAGCTATTGACAACACAAACTGTACAGAAAACCGATGTGACTTGTGGTTTTACTGTGGCTGTTTTCTGTCTAAAAACAGAGCTAAGCTAACAGCTATAATGTAAACTATCAGCTGATGCAATATGTGAAGATTATAAGACACTGTTATTTTGAGCGAGTATAAGTTTTAGTTTGAAGAAGAAAACTTGATGATACCATAATACAGATGTGTGGAAACGATGAGCTTTATACTTTATTCAGTGAGTGACACAGTCTGTGGATACATAGGGTTGATTTAGTGGTGGTTTTAGTATCTGTTTGTACTTTTTTTTTTACGGATTAATATTGACGTTAATACCAGTGTTTAACACAGTACCTCTTTCTGCTGTGTGTCACTAAATCCAAGCTATAACCAGACAGCTGAGGGTGTGCTTATTTTTTTTCCATTTTCTGCAATTATACAACCCTATTTCTGGACCTTTAAACCGCAGCATTTTGTGTTTATATAATCACACAGGCTGAAAAGTCCAATTAATTCTGCAGGCCTATTTATTATTCTAAGGATACAACTAACATGTTAACAGACTGTGTCAATATTTTACCACAACACAAACAAACAAAAACATAATGTCTTTACACCCGCAGAGCTAAGCATTTACAAGTTCCTATTTTTGATAAAATGCTTTTTCTACCCCCAGATGCTCTAAATCAGTGTTAAATCACTGGTAAAGAGAAGTGTCTGTGCTTTGAACATTTACCCAGAGGGCTTTTGTAGCATCTAAGATATACGACGGGCCTCATCCAAGAACCACTCAGATTTGTTTTTAATGTCACATATGATTTAAGGGAATTCATGGCGTTCACCAGGGGGTTTTTCTTGCGAACTAATAAAATTCACGAGAGGCTCAGATCTGTCATATGAGTGACTTATAGACTTTCTCCCTTTACCTTAAAAGGAAAAACCACTGTGATTTAGGACTGTCCTAGTCTGACTGAAATCAGAGTTAAGAAAATACTGAAATAATCAAAATCTAAAAAAGAAAGAGCTGAATGAACGAATTTAGGCTTTAATGTAAACAGAAATATGACAAAACCGATTCATAGCTGATGAATAATAAATGTTCCCTTAGACTTTTTTGAGGATTAGATACATTTTTTGATGTTAGGAGCATTTGATAAATATATCATATGAAAATGTTTTTGCATGAGGAATGATGTTTGTGCCCTGGGAGCAAAAAGATGCAGCTCAGACAGGAAGGAAAGTCTGTTGGGGAGCATCATTAAACCTTTTTATCCTTAAAAAAACTCCAAAATAATTAGATTTGACACATTTTGGGAGATTTGGCACAATTATCGGACCCTGAAGGAAGATGATGAACTGAATTTCACACTTTTTAATTTTGATGTATTAACGATGTCTTTCTGTGCTACATTATTGTTTTATATTCAGTAACGTGCTTCGATATTCTGTGATCCAATATAATACAATTAAACAAAATGACATTATCTAAGCACCATGTTTCACCTAAGCTAATGGTGATGATGTCCCTCTCCACCTCAGAGCGCAAACAATATATTTATTATTATAAATCCCATCTTTTTCCTACTTTAGGAAATACCAATCAGCCCCATCCATGAAATTCCAGTCTCCATTTTTCCCTCCACAAGTATCACACTGGGTAAATTTCTCTCATTTTGCGTTCCAATGATATGATGGTGTGTGTGGACCATTAGAAATATTACTCTACAGGTTTGAGAAGGAGGCTTTTAAAACTGTTTGGGTCCAAGCTGATAGTTTATGACACTGAACCATTTTTCCCTCAAAGGCAAATGTTAAAATCTGTCTAAATTGCAGATGTGAAGAAAACAAGATAATCCCTAAAATCTGCAAACACAGGGACTTTGTCATATATTCCACAGTGTTTTTCACCTGAAGAAATGTTTTATAAAGTAATGGCAAAAACAGGTACAGACCCATACTGCTTTTAATGCGATAAGTGTCATTTCCTTGCATTTTTAGAACTCCTAACATACACTGAGCCGTCTCTGACTCTTTCTTATGGTTTATATCTCTTCTTTTTGCGTTATGTCAATTTATTGTCATTGCAAATCCTATCTATATATTATGCCTCAGTCTCTGTGTTGTTTGATAAAACACAATAAAATTAAATAAAACAAAATGATGTAGCGTGTTTCCCATTAATGATGATTTCCCTCTCCCATAGCACAACATGAACCAAATATTTTATGTTTTTATTCCAGATCCTGGATTTTCCTACACTGTAAATTATCAAATTATGAGCCACCCTCCTCAACAAAAATTTTATTATTTAATAAGAATTGCACTGAATTTCTGTTATTTGTAACTGCAGTTGTTGCATTATGGTGATGTGGCGCTACAATTTTGTGACAATCAGAAATATTGCTCTACAGGTGTAAGGAGGAGGATTTGAAACCTTTTTACAGGGTTCCAAGATGATAGTTTATGACACTGAATAATTTTTCCCCTCAAGACATCCAACAAGTGTTGCAGTTAAATAATCCCTAAAATCTGCAATCATTGGAACTGTCATATTTTTATAAATTTTTCTTAAGTGTTTGGTAAAGTGAGAGAAAACCCAGGTGTAGAACTACACTGATATCAGGGTGAAAAAATATACTGCTTATTAATCACTAATTTAGTTGAAGGCAGGATTCATACGGTTCTATATAGAAGTCCTACACCGCCTTTATCTTTGTTGTTTTTTCAGAGGTGAAATGAACATAGTAATTTGTTTATCCTTCTCTTTCCTTCAGATACAACTAGAAAATAAAGAAAATATGTGCACAGCCTTAAAAGACTGAACTAAATGGGTTGTAAAGGTTAAAGTCACTATTTACTGTGACCTCTGACCCCATAACAAGAAACATCTGACATGTGTTGAATGAAACCCGGTATAAAACAACAGAAAATTAATGCCTTGAATCTCATATTGTCTAAATAAAAGAGTTAAAGTCATGTTTAGTGAAAAGGGAGGTCACACTAAATACTATCACTTTGGTTTAAAGAAGTTGTTTTTAACCTGAAAGTTTTGTTGTTCCTGCTGTACATACTTCACATATATCATATTGGATTTTAATACACAGACTGAGAAATGCATATGTGTGGACTAAGACGTCGGGTAAGATGGTACCACCTTGTTCTTTCTTTTTTTGAGACTGTAAAGAAAAAGAACCAACTTGCTGGGCAGTTGTTCCAGTTCAGGGAAGAGTCTTTCCACCGGCTGCTCCTCAAACTGGTGCAGGGAGGCGTTCTGTCAGAAACAGGAGAGTCGGGCTCAATGATTCTCTGATCTGAACACGACTGGTCAAAGTCAACATGTCGTCGTGCACAAAGCAACATTAAATCTCTGGTGCTTCCTGGTACTTTCATCTCCTTTATGACAGCACAGAGACTCACATGTTTTCTACTTTTTCCATTTTCCACACGCAAAAAGACAAGAGAAATACCGAGCCTTTCTGGGTTCAGGTGAGAAAACATAAGAGCCACGTGTAAATCAGTTCTCTGGGTTTACAAACAATGGTTTCGCTTCGTACGTCCACAGTTGGTAACTTCAGATGAGTTGGAAGGATACATTAAAACATGCAGGATCAAAGAGAAAGACTAATAAATCAGATTAAAATGAGTTACAACCTGAGCCTGGATTGTAAAAACTGAGCACACACTGCAGAACTGAGATTTACAGATGGAGTTCTGGAGAGAAGGAAATTAACAGCTTTGGAAATAATTATTAAACAACCTCAGGATTTTCTTGTGGAATTCAAGATAAGATTTTAATCATTTTGTTTCATTGATATAAAAATATTCATTTAATTATATTTAAAATCAGAACATATAAATATCCACATTTTACACAAGGTGAATAAAAATATCTGTGAGATGAAGGTTTAACGTCCAAATTAAAATGACCCAAGCAATAGAAGAGAATTTTAAGATGAGGTGAGGATGCATATTTTGGTTTTTCATCAACACGAGTCAAGATTTATTACAACCTCCAATAGAAAACAGACCAGATTTTGTTTTAACACAGTTTAAACAGACTTAAATATACAACCAAATCAATCATGTACTCATTTATTGCTTTTATACATTTATTTGTTGTTTTTATTCATTATTTATATGAATGTATAAGTAGATCTGTGGAGGCTGTGTTTTTAATTAGTGGCAAATTACAGGAGTAGCACATCAAATTCCACTCTATGTTCAATAAAGCCATTCTATTCTATTCTATTCTATAATGGACAACCAAGACCACAAATGAAGAGGCAGAAAACACACTTAAACACCACGTCACACTGGGTTAATAATCATTTCCAAAGCTGCACATTAAAGATATCCCACATTATCAAATACATTTTTATTATTTTTTGGGGTTTATATAAACACAGTGGTGTGAAAATATGAATTTGCTCAACAGCTCCTGTCCTCTAGTGCCCCCACCACAAGATAGCCTCCAGACAATTAGGTTATGTTCACACTGCAGGTGAAAGTGGCCCAAATCTGACTCTTTTGCTCATATGTGACCCATATATGATTTTTCATGACAGTCTGAAACAGACCCAGGTGACTTTTATCCATTTTCCTAAACCGGATGCATATCTGCTGTTTTGCCATGCAACTTCAGGCTGAACGGTCATGTCGTATTTCAACTGTTACATCACTGAAATGCCACAGACGTCACAATTGTGCGCTGGAGGAGGCGGAACCTCTCGAGATCTATATTTACTCCCACAAACACAGTGTGATGCGTGTGACATGTATTTAACCACCTGTGTTGAGAGAAATTGAGTGAAAAACATTTCTGAGGTATTTTGGAAGCAAAGATAACAATTTATACCAAATTAACCAATGGAATGGAATGTTATTCATCACAAAATAAAACTATATTATGACATTTGCCAGTATTGTTTTGTAACCCAGACCCCTGTTAGAAAAGAAATACCTAAATTAAATGTGTCCAAATACTTTTGTTCATATATTGTAAGGGGGGCTAAAGCTATACTTTTTGATCAGACTCTAGTCACATTCCCATGGTTTCATCATGTTTAACCAACCTCTTTGTACAGGTGGATCCTCTGGTCGTGACCGCTGAGCAGGAACACCGTCTCACTGCCTCCGTCATCACACTGCACTCTAACAGACAGGAAAGGTCAGCAACATTAAGAATCTGAAAGACTCGATTATATAATCTGTCACATAAAAGACAAAATACGACACCTTTAATGGCACTACAACACACTCATCACTTGTACATGATGTTTTAAGCCTTATTTTGTATTTTCTTGCTTTTCTGTGCTTAATTTTTTGCAGGTGTGGTCTCAACTACACATTTTCTTTTGGTTTTATCTTTGCTTTTTTGTTCTTCTTAATAAAATAAATAAGAAATGGTGTCTCAAATCAATTAGAAACCATGGAATCGAACAGGCATGGGAGCTCACTGTGTGTTGTTTTCATACAGATCTCACAGTGTGCAACACCTCGACAGGAGCAGACTCACTCGGTGTGGTAGAGCTGGAAGGGTGTGAACTGCAACTCCAGATTCAGGCAACTTTCTGTTCACAGAAACACACAAACATCCACATATGAATCATCTGTTGGAGAGGAAACACTCTGCACAGATGGAGATTACTTCACTCACGTGCGATAGACTCCAGGTTAAACTCCGATCCGGGCTCGTAGTCGCAGTAGATATTCAGGAACGGAGTGGCTTTGTCACCCGAGTCCTGCAGGAGATGAGCTGTGAGTAACACTGTGATGCACTTTAGGAGAAGGAGCAAAAATAAACGCACCTTAATGAATGTGATGCCCACCACCAGGCCTCGTTTGGGGGGTGATTTGTTGAAGGCATCGATTGATACAATTTCAGCATCAACTATAAAAAAAAAAAAAAAAGATCAAATTTGGTAAATACTGATGACTCAACCTGTATAAAAAAATCACATGCACTGGAGCTTCATATTGCAGGTTTTTATACTCTGAAATTGTTATATGTTCTAAAACCTACTTGCATAATGCTTTATTTTGAGCAATTGCATTATCTAAATACCTATTTAAACCGATCCAATTGACTTTCAGAGGATTACATACATTATGTGCAGTAAGATATAAGGTCTAAACTCTAACAGCTGCTGATCCGATTCTGTGCTGCCTTTGGAATCTCTGGAAACGGGCCTCTTGAACCATAAAATTCAGGTCTGGGCTAAACATGTGATATGGCATGATATAAGGTTCACAGTGACATGTGGAACATATTACTTGTAGCATGCCAAAGTTCAGGAGTAAAGAGGAGAACAGATCTGTCCCCATAAGGCACATCTGGAAAAAGATGAACATGGGTTACATCATTTTGTTTCCTACAGTGGAAGGACAAGAGGCAGACGCTTCGTAACTTCATGTATGTCAGCAGATTAACTCTATAAGTGGAGGAAGAAGAACTCCAATCTATGACTCACTGTGGAAAAAACACCTCTGCATTTAGAAATATTAGCATCTAAGAACCAAAAGTAAAAGCACATAAAGGCTCATTTCAGAATAATCTGTGTAACTGATGATAAATATTGGTGCATTAAAGGGTCTATATGTAGTATTTATACTTCCAAAAATGTCTTCTAAATGACCCATAATGATCATTAGTGTTTAGAATAAAGAGCTTTGACGTTCTGCCAAAGATACCAATGTATTAGATTCTAGAGACATGGCCTGAATTTATTTCCAGTGACGGCCCGGGGGGTTTATGTGACTACTAGAGGAAGTAGTGCGTCACTCTGCCAGTCTCCAATGGTGAGGAAAACTAACACCACTGGACCTTTGACCAAAGCATCAGAAAGTGACCAGATGGGATGAGAACCATTAAGGGACAACTTTTAGAGTCGATGAAAGTGACTCAGTGATAAAAGCTAGAAGTACTGTTGTTGTTTTCTCCACTGGTCACAGATATAAATGAACAGAATGGAGTTTGATGCTGAAATGGCAGCGTTTCTTCCACATGGATGAGTTTGATTCTGAGATTTATGAAGGTATAAAATAATTATAGGATGTTATCTTTGCTAAGTTGTCGTTTGTTGATCCACAGTTCAGACTAAACTGTGACAGTTCAGACCTTGTTTAGACAATTCCAAACAGATCTTTAATGCATTTACTGACAACACAAACCGTACAGAAAACGGAGGTGATTTGTGGTTTTACTGTGGCTGTTTTCTGTCTAAAAACAGAGCTAAGCTAACAGAGCTATAATGTAAACTATAAGCTCATGCAGCACGTGAAAATTGAACACATCTTTAACCTTATTTCATTTCTTAATATACATCCATTCTAGGGATTTGCATGAATAATCACTTAGATGATTACTCAACATGATCACAATTAGCATCTTTTTTTAAGTATCATCAATTTTTTTATTTAGGGTGGAAGAAGATTTACGGTTTAATAGAGATGTGGAGCTTATGTTTATGGCACTGTCTCTGCATGAGTGCTGTACATATTATGTCTGAAAAGCTGCTTTAGAAAACTAGTTATTACACTTGTGGTTCCCTCACTTGTCCTTTTTATCAATATTATTATTATTATTATTATTATTATTATTCAGTTTGGGTGGAGGGCATGTGTTAATCATGATGTCACAACTAATCAACTTAAAATGGCTTGACTATTTGACTGCCAGATTAATGCAGTGGCATTAAAATACCAGTTGAAAGGAATATAATGTAGTGTAAGTGAAGTAGAAGTTTAAGAAAATATACTGTAACAATAAGTACAAGTACTACATGTGAAAGCAACATATCTCTAAACAGTGAACTTCTCATGAGCTCAGAAAAAAAGCCCCAACAATGCATTTTTAGTGAATCCAAGAGATTTTCTAAATAATAACAACAAACTTTATTTGTAACATATTCGACATCTGTGATAGACAAATCTCAAAGCAATAAAACAATAAGACATAATAAGAACAATAAAACACACAATTAAAGTAGAAAATTCACAATAGTCCATACACTCTCTGAAAAAGAAACGTTTTATGAACCAATAAGGGAAAATGTAATACTTCAGTTGACCACAAATATTTAAAATTTACATATTTGGAGATATGGGATTTGCAGTGGACATGAAGTGCATGAATATTCAAAATAATTAAAGTTGTCAGACAAATGTAATGGAGTAAAAAGATAATGTATAAAGTAGATCTTAACCCTCAAAGACCTAAAAATCCACTGGTGATCAAAAGCATCTACTGATCTAAAATATTTAATTATATCTGATCCAATAATTTTTGTAATAAATGCAAATAATTTAGGTAAAATGTAGATGCTCAGCTTTTCATTATCATCAGATATGACCCATTTGGACATTCAGAGGGTCTGTGGTGAATGTGGAAACACCATCATCTTCTAAAACAAGGGTGTCAAACATACGGGCCGCGGGCCAACAGCGGCCGACCAAAGGGTCCAATTCAGCAAATGGGATGAATTAGTGAAATGCAAAAATTGCACAGAAGAAATTAACAGTCAAAGGTCTCACTGAGTCTTGACAAGTTGTTTTGACCACAAAGTTAAATACTATATTCATCAGTTCCAGATGCCTATTACTAAATGCTTTGTGTATTTGTAGATTCACTGTGATCTGTACGATGTAATGCACAGGTGTAAATCACAAGCTGAGGCATAATATTGTTAAAATTGCACTTATCTTTCTATAGATGGTAATTTGCTGTTTTGTGAAAGGCATAGTTTGTAAAAGTAAACATTGTCATAATGTAATTTTACTTTTGTATTAAAACAAAGACATATCTGGAGTTGTCTTTATTTATAGGTTATTATGCTATCATTTTACTGGTCCGGCCCGCTTAAGATCATATTGGGCTGAATGTGGCCCTGAACTAAAATGAGTCTGATACCCCTGTTCAAAAATATTGATTCACCAATAAAACCCATGCAGTTTGATAAATGACAGTGGTTGGAGACACTTGTTTTTATGTTTAGTTGATAATATATTTTGCTGAAAAAGCCACTTTTTCTTCAGTTTCCTCTGTTTTGATATATTAATCTTTGAATTGACTCTGAGCTTTAACGAACATCTACATGATCAGTGGATTAAACATAGGAAAATACCAGATTTTCACTGAAAAAATGCAGAATGCACAGGATAATATAATAAATGGGGATTGATCATTTTGGAAAGGTTAAATGTAGAGAATAATTAATTTGGCAGTCACCATAAAAATAGCTGTAGGTCTGAACACTTGCAGTATGATTGGCTTTGCAGTAAATGCTTTATAGGTGTGTTGCACTGAGCTGAGTCCTGGTTCGGTACCTGGGATGTAGGTGAACTGGACCTCCTTGGCCACAGGTCGGATCTTCTGCTGCAGCTCCTGGTACCTGAAACACACCACCTTCCCTTTGAGAGTGGCCGCCAGCAGCTCCTGTTCCCCGGCCTGACACAGCCCGTAGATGTTACTCTGGGACGGGAAGCGGCTGAAGCTGTCCTCCACGAAAGGATAAGGCTCCCGGTTCATCCTGGAGGAAATCCACCGCGAAAAAAAAAAAGAACTTTAAGAGAAATGTCAACAACTGAAGCTACTCATCTTCATTCACAAGTGTTGACTTCAGCTCTCAGAGCCACTTCCGGTTCCAAACTGTTGCTAAAAGTCTCCAAATGGCGAATTTAGACAGAATAATTATTTTAGAAACATCTTCCTCAAAACTTTAAAGTCAATAATAAAGAAGATGAAAGATATTTTTGGCTTAGAGAAAAAGGAAGAAGATTAAAACAACATCCGGGTTACGACCGAGAGGCGTTCATTGACATAGTACATTTCAGTTTTGACGTTAAATCTACGTACTTGGAAAGGAGGGTCTTGGTAGAAAAAGAATTCAAAAATAACTATGTGCTCATTATGTGTTGTGTACATTTATTTCTTTACAACATCAATATTCCTGTAAATTTGATTGGAAAATGTATATAATTCTCACCAGTGATCACATCTATAGCTTACATATTGGAAATTTGGTTTATCGATGTTGTTTTGCCATTCCCCCCCAAATTTTAAACATGCAAATGATCAGACCAGAGCAGAAATACTTAATTAATACTTTGATGGGAAATTATCTATAGTTATACATAGAGAATCCCAGCTCCATAAAGTAAAAGTCCTACCATGTATTTGTTCCAACCATTCACTGAACCAGCCCATTTTGATGAGCACAACTCCTCATTCAGGTAGATGGGATAATTAGTGGAATTACCTGTGTAATTTATTTCTTAAATGAATATCGTTAATTGTGTATAGGGTTCACATAAGTCTTTAATATAGTTTTGATTGTCAAATTTTAAATGTTCCAGATAATAATTTGTTATATACCTTTATTTCCACATTATTAACCAAACTTAAATGAATAAAGCGGTCCCAAAGGATTTGTTGCTCCCAGGGCCCCAATTATCCCTTCTTGCGTAGGGCCCTGGCAGTGTCAAACAATGGCTCTGATTAGGGTAATAATTTAAAAAAGAACACACACAAAAAACAAACACAGAGCAGCTTCTACAGACCAGATGAGGTCAAAATCCCTTCATTATGAGTCTTTTTAAAGTCAAAATAAAATTAATTTTCCATAGAATATGAAGTCTTTTTAGATCTTTGAATTTCCACATACTAAGTTTAAGTGCCACACAGTTTTACTTCTACTGCAGACTGATTAAAATCTGAAAATATATATCGTGTAAGTGGAAATTTTCAGAAATTCTGAACAACAAACGTAGGACTTAATTATGTCCCGATCTAATTGAGGTCCTTGAAGGCAGCGTTAGTTTTTCTGCTTCATGTTCTTATTTAGCGGCAGAACCGACGCGTCCGGTGTAAAATGCTGCCATCTCCTGGTGAAAATAAAACATATCACAGACTTTGCTTCTCTGGATGGCAGCACATAACTTATCCAAACCAGCAGAGACAAGTTCTAATATCCACTTTAAAGAATAAAAATGCAAAAATAAAGACTCTTCAATCACCTGGTTCTTTTTGATGGTCTACTTTTATTTTAAAGTGTATTTTTCTTCTCTGGTTGTTAGAGTAATTGGTCCTCTTTTTTATTTTATTTTATTTTATTTTACCTTCATTCAAACAGGTAATTCAATTGAGAACCAATTCTCATTTACAATCACAACCTGGTCAAGAGGCAGCACAAAAACAATGCAACAACAAGTAATATTAAATCATTCATATCAATCACATGCAAAAAATAAAATGGTTATGGCTGTGTTTCTTCTAAGGAGAGGCATAATTTCCAGTTTTAGTCCACCATTTACTATTGTGTACAGCACTACTTGTTTCTACATTAACTGTCAACATCAGATGATCTTAATTTACATGTTACTAGTTATTAAGAATTTTTTTTTATCATTAGTGTAAATACAGCTTAGCTATTTATTAACTTCGTAAAGCAGTCACTTCATATGTCTTTTGGCAATGAGAAAACACTTGAAAACACTTTACAAGTTGTTGGCTTTTCACTCGTTCTTTCCACAGCTGTATGGACTCTGAATTACTCGTTCCTGAAGTCTGTCCACCAGATGTCAGTGAAAACCCACTGCTGACGTTTCTAACTGGTCATGTGGCCTTAAAACCATCAGTTCTACTTGTAAACAGACACAGGTGAAAGGCTGGATGTGAAAACCTGCAAGTCCAGGCTTTTAGATAAAACCCACACCTGCATCACCTTTTCCATCATGTGGTTAATTAATTTATACATTTAAGTATTTGTAGTGAAGAAGAAGAAGAAGAAGAAGAAGACACTTATTTGCACATGACAGAAATAAAATAGAACCTTTGTTTGCCTTTTCTGCTTGGAAAACAAATTATTCACTGAATAAATCGGGTAGAAATAACATTGACATCAATAATGCTTGAAAACGTGATGAAAAATGATATTTCTGTTACTTTTATTCATTTGTTGCTATGACAATGAAGCAAAATAAAATCACTTTAATAAGGTTTCATACTTACATTGTGTAAATAAATTGTAAATTGTGCAAATAGTTATAAGGCAGATACATGTACATGCACAAAATTAAATTTAATCTGATGTGTGTGGGTGAATGGATCTGTAGCTGTACTTCGTGATACTTAATACTGTGGATTTATGTTTAAAAACCAAACCAACAAATTCAGATTAAGAGTTAAAAGATGGTACTTTGGTATAAAAATAGACCTTTTCATGACACAAAGTGTTTCCATATTATTATTGTTGTTGTTATTATCATTATTATTATTATTCATAAATATTCAAATGAACTATTCTGTTTGCTACGATACGAATATGTGATATGGTCAGAATTTGCAGAAAGTTTTGGACCTGAATGAAATCCAGATGTTTATAAAATATTGTTAAAAGTGAAGTGATTTACATGAATAGATGGTATTTACCCAAACAGGATGATGTCTCTGTGTGAGTGGATTCATCAGGATAAATGAGAAAAGAGAATCTACAAGTGAAGAAATGTTAGAAAAAAATACTAAACCCATTATATTCTGTGGTGTCTGTAATGAAAAAGTCAGATGCTGTTGCTTTATGCTTTACTGCTGCTCTGCAGATTCTCACATTGTTAGGCTTTTTAATTAACGTCTCTATTTTTATCTTTGTTCATACATGTGCAAAAATCAGTAAAATGTAAGTAACATGGTCTATGCTAAAAACTTTCCATTAATATCAATATTTTATTATATAGAACAAATATTGCTTTCTGTTTATTTGCAGTGTCGTAGAGCTCTTTATCCTGTCATTATTTATTATGTGATCATTTCAATTTTAGCTTCTAATCTAAATGAGGGTCTTACAAGGTTAAATATAGTGTATAAGAACATATGAATAAACACCAATAAACACATTTCAACCATAAATTGAAACAGAAAAGTCAGAAAGTTGCGGGTAAACCTTCACCAGAATGTATTTAATGTGTCCCATAAACTGGAATCTCTGCTATGTTCATGTAGAAATATTTTAGTAGTGGCTTTCAGATTAATTTTTCTCAACATTGAACTTTTCATAAGTGATTTGTCACTATTTATTATTTTATCCTCTTCATTTTTTGGTGAAAAGTTCAGTATTTTCTTATATTTAATTCACTAATCATGTAGATGTTCATAAAAGCTCAGAGTAAATTCAAAGGTTAATATATTATATTATATTATATTATACTATATTAGAACAGAGATAACTGAAGAAAAAGTGACTTTTTCTGGAAAATAAAAGTAAAAACAAACCTCTCCAACCACTATCACATGGGTTTTACTGATGAATCAATGTTGGAGAAGATTCACTACGGAGCCTCTGAACATCCAAATGCGTCATATCTGATGACTGTGAAGAGATGACAAACTGTATTTTACCTCAGTTACCCTCATGTATTGATAGGATTAGTGGATCAACAGGTATTAAACATTTCAGATCAGTAGATGCTTTTGTTCACCGGTGGCTACTTAGGTCTTTAAGGGTCAGTACAATAATTTCATTTATTTATTTATTTATTTATTTATTCATTTGACAGGGACAATGCAGTCAGACATAGTTACAAGATTGCAGCTGATGTGATGCATATAAGTTTATAGCTAGTGCAAATTTACAACTCCTGTCCCTGGTTGGGCCTTTCTAAAACACCATATTACAATACAATACAATAAAAACAGAAACAAAACAAAACAAAACAACAAAACAAAAAAACAATGGCTTACAATGAGAATAAATCTATTCTATCTTTTATTTTCTATCATGTTCTAATTATTATATAACATAACGTTGAATGAAAAATAATTAACATGTGAGCACAAGAACAAGTCAGTAATGATAAAGTTGTTTTTTCAATTACAACCCAACAAATCAACCAACCACATCTTTCCGCTGATGAGAACCAGAACCTACTGTGGGATATGTCTTTTGTAACAGCCTCATAAAAACGGACTGCACTTTATTTACTTGTGTGCTTTATTTTTGGAATAGACAAGCTAAAGTTAGGTACGGCAGATATTTAAGGACAGAAAAGATTGTTGCGTAAGATTTGTGAAGCTGACGGGGATTATATCATCATCGTAATGTGTGAAACATACTCAGAGTTAAACTTTATCTATTGATTAAAGAGTTGCAGTTAAATGAGGTGAGTGGATGGTCCATCAGTCTTGTGTGTGTGTGTGTGTGTGTGTGTGTGTGTGTGTGTGTGTGTGGTCCTTTCTTGCTGCCGTGTGTGTTGTGACATTGTGTGTTTGTTGCAGGTGAAGCAGACGGCGCCGATGCCTCTGAACTGCTGCTCCATATTGTGTCAGTTGGGAGGTGGATGTGTGTGACACCCCCTCTTCTCCTAATACCACCTGCTAATCCATTTGCAGGATTAGTGTCTACTGTAATCACTCATCCTCCACGGTGACACACCTCACCTCGCACTCAAACTTCTGACTCAACACACACACACTCCTTGTATAAGTTGTCCGACGTCGCTGCATTTTCCACAACCGAATCAGGGTTATGGCACATTTGCTGCTTTGTTTTTTCCCCACATTATCACTTCATATCTTTACTAATATGTTGTTCTTACTTATGTGTTATGTGTTTTTATCAATAAACTATAACAAAATGGCCATTGGTGACTTAAAAACATGACAGTAATATTACGAAACAGATGTAAAGCTGTAAAATATCAATAACAATAAAAGGAAATGAATGAAATGTACATAATGCAACTGAAATATTTAATATAAACATTTTACCAGAGACATTTCACTTATATTTTCTGAATATTTCACAAAAATTAATTTAGACTTACAAAAGTTAAGATTTACCTACATAATAAACCACCTGTATAATACAGTAAGTATCATATGTATAGTATGTTCATATCTCCCCAATAAGTTAACCACCTGTATAATATGTATAGTATGTCCATAATCTGTATAGCATCACTCATATT
>JAPQRQ010000007.1:22949951-22968269 GCA_037367365.1 Apogon talboti
CACACACCTTGACATGTTTCGGTGTTTGGAGCAAAAACCTATGTCTTAAACAAAAGAAAGTAATAAGTACATAAAGTCTTGGTCTGTCCTTTAATAACACAATTAAGGTATTTTTTTTTTTTTTTAATTTCAGAGTATTTCTATGAGTGTCTTATAATAAAGGGTTAACATCCCGATCAAACTACTAAAGGATTAACAAGAGAAAACTAAAGAATCAAGGAAACACTGGCTTAAACTTTAGCACATTTTAATTTCTAATGAAACATCTTCCTCTGACCAGTTATTTAAGCTGTTAGATGTAAATGTACAGGAGTAGAAGGGAGCTTTATTTTCTCTACTATATCTGGGTTTACAAAGACAGAGAAAACAGATGGCCGCTTAATGTGACACATGTCAACATGTTGGCATGGTGGACAAGTGTACAATGAGCCTGATGACTCACCACAAAACCTAATACTGTACGACCTGCAGATTTACAGAAACACAGGATTTACTGCGTCAAAGAATCCGACAGTTTGGAGGAAAGAAGTGAAGCTGAAACCTGGAAGGACTTTGTGTTGTTGTTATTGTGGCTGTTTTTGAGTTGATCGGCTTCTGGAAAACGTAGCATTTGTCTGTTGTTGCGCTGTACTATAACTGACAGTGGTTTGTTGAATCCTTGTCATCGCTTTGAATCCATCTAATGCTAATGTAATTTTTTTTTTAAAACGGACAATTTACCATTTAAAAAAACAAATGGTCATAAAAGAAGATAATTGTATGACTACAAATGTGCTTTTTTACATAAACATGGAGTCGACATTTTGGTTTGGCTTTATAAGATGTGTTGTTTACTGCTTTGTTAAATTTTTAATTTAATTCTATTTTTTTATTCATTTGTCTTTTTTCTCTTTCTGTTTCATCTTTTAATGTTGGGTTGTTTATGTCTGCATTCCATCATTTTTCTGTCGTATATTGATATGATGTTTGGGGGTTACTCTGTGAAGCATTTTAGTTTGCATTGTACATGAAACATTCAATGTATGTTATTTCATTAAACTTGTCTTCAAGGTTTGGATCAACCTGTCAATCTATCAATATGATTAAGACATTTTAACCTCCTTTCACTTTCAATGCATTATTAATTTCTGACATTGTCTTTGAACATTCATCAGTTTAATGTCCGTGTTTCAGTTTTAATTGATGAAATGTTACCACATCGAACTATAGATGTTTATAAGCATAAATAAACAGGTTTCAGTCATAAAATGTGAAAACTTTTTGCACCTTGTCCAGTTTTATCAGGTTCTTCTGACCAATGTGAGTCCAGCAGCATCCTGGTTAGTGTAGTATTATGTACAGTATTTGCTTTGTTTCTGGAAAAGTGTTCTTATTTTTAGCCTAAAAAATTATCCTTGACAAACAGGTTTTACATTAGAAAACTAATTATATTTTATGGAAATATATCTGACTTTTTTCTATATGAGACATTTCAGCAAATATTCATTAAAATTATCCCCATAACAAGATCTAACAATGTGTGAATGAAATTCCAGTAGAGAAACAAGATTGTTTTTGCAGAAATGTACAGTTTATATTAATCTATTTTCATTCCCTGACATTTCTGCCAAAATACCAGCTGCACACTGCCCTACAGCCCTGCTAGTCTTGTTTTTTCTTGTTTCGAGAAAAAATTAAAAATGTGCCAGTCGGATTAGCAAAATTTGCTGGGCTACAATTTAAAAAAATTTTTTACTAGAAGATAAATCTAACCACATAGAAAAATTAAATAAACTTTATATTTGTGTTTCTTTTCAGTTTTAACATTTATACATTGGTTATATTTTCAGTTTTTCTTGAGTATTGACATTAAATCTGTACTTCTACTTGAGTACAGGTTTTATGTAGTGCTGTCACATCACTAAGCCACAGGCCTGGAGTATTTTTACACATTTCTGGTACTTACACTTAGGTGAGGTCAGGTACTTAACCCTTAAAGACCTACAACTGTTTTCCTAATGAATTCTTCTCTACATTTAACCTTTCCTAAGTGATTTACCACCATTTACTATAATATTATCCTCTATATTTTGCATTTGTAGTGAAAATTGGTTATTTTAATTTACTGGTTAGGTAAATGTTTAGAAATTCCCAGTGTAAATTCAAGGTTATTCAAAGAACATAGGGAAAAACTGAAAAGAATATGAGTTTTCCAGCAAAATATTTGATTAACTGAACATAAAGTATCTACAACCACTGTTATTGATCTAACTCCATAGTTTTACTGGTGAATCAATGTTGTAGAAGATGATGGTGTTTCCACGTTCACTACAGAGCCTCTGAACGTCCAAATGGGTCATATCTGATGAGCATGAAAAGATGACAAACTGTATGTTACACTGATTAATTTACAAATATTGACAGGATTAGTGGTTCCAACATTATTTAACATTTCAGATCAGTAGATGCTTTTGATCGCCAGTGGATGTTTAGGTTTCTGAAGGTTCAACTACATGAGTATTTCCAGTTTATACATTATCTTCCTACTCCACTACATTTGTCTGACAGCTTTAATTACTTTTCAGATTCAGTGTTTCATACACTTCATATGCGTTGCAGTCTTACATCTCCAAATGTGTTGGTTTCTAATATATGTGATTAACTAAAGTATTACATTTTCTATTCATGGATGAGGGAAAAAGTCTTGGATTCAAAGAAAAAAAAACTTTTTTTTTTCCTGAGCTCATGAGAAGTTGACTGTTTAGAGATACTTTACTCTCACAGGTAGTACATGTACTTATTATTATATGTACATTTTCTTCTTGCAGATGACGACGGTGTTTCCACATTCACTACGGAGCCTCTGAACATCCAAATGGGTCATATCTGATGACCATGAAAAGATGAGAAACCGCATTTTACACCAATTAATTTACATGTATTGACAGAATTAGAGGGTCTATAGCTATTTAACATTTTAGATCAGTGGATGGTTTTAGTCGTTCTCTGTTTAGGTCTTTGAGGGTTAAATTGAAGGATTTTTTTCCATTATGGTCAACTAGTGTGGGTCCTGACTGGACTGGACTGGACTGGACCGGACGTGGGTCTGGTATGGGAGGCTGGTGGCGGCTGGTCATACCTGGTTCGCACAGAGGAGATTATTCCAGTGTGAGTGTGTGTTTGTGGTGAGTGATTGGGGCTGACAGCGGCCTCTGTATTGCTGGCTGGACTGCAGATTTAGTCGACCTGTTTTAGACACTCTAATCTGGATTAACTGCAGCAGTGTGTCAG
This sequence comes from Apogon talboti, assembly GCA_037367365.1. Lineage (NCBI taxonomy): Eukaryota > Metazoa > Chordata > Actinopteri > Kurtiformes > Apogonidae > Apogon > Apogon talboti. The sequence continues at coordinate 22,953,222 of JAPQRQ010000007.1, forward strand.
TGGGGACGAGAGCCGGAGCTGCCCCCACCCTCTGCCCCTTCACCTGCTTCTCCTCCACCTCCTCCATCCCTCTCACTTCCCCTTTACCCATCACTTACTGTACATCTCCATTATTTCTCCCTTATCTTCCTCATTTTACCTTTCAGGACTCAGATTGCCTTAGTTCAGCCTTAAAATAAAAACGCCTGCCTGCATCATCCTGCATGTGTTTGTATGAGTCCAGCTTTAGGGGGGAAGGGCAGTCGGGCAGGGATTATGCCAGCTCAGTCCTCTTCCCTACTTCCCTATTTGCTGTTGCAGCTGCAGGACGAGCTGTTCCACTATTTGACGAAAACAGCCCGGCCATCATCGGCATCAGCTGGATTGTGTTTGTATAACATCTATAGTCTTGAAAATGCAAAAAGCGAAGTGGTTCCCTTCTCAGTCTGCATGTTTATGACACTTAACTAACATTTTGCATCAAATACACATGAGGATAGTTGACGTCAGGAGGTGCATGTGTGAAATTTTAGCAATTAAAAACATTTAAAACGTGAGGAAAACTGTTTTAATCAGTCAAAACTGTCAAATAAGAGCAGAATAAACAAAAGTTCTTCTATGTAGGTGTATAACAGGAGCCTAATGACATGTGTACAAATATGCAAAAGTAGATGGATTTTCCTTTTTCTTTCCTGGCAAATAATCTCTCATTGGAGTAAAGATTGCAGTCCAGGAAACTGAAGAATTCACATTTTTCTTCCTCGTTTTCTATGTAAAACTGAGCGTCCAGTTGTAGTTTTCCATGAGCTGCAGCCGCTGTCTCCTCCATCACAATCCTCTGTCCACTTCACGGCCTTATTCCTCCTCCTCCTCCCACTTCAGATTCTCCCACTTTCCAGCTCCTCCGTCATGTTTTTCCTTTTAATTTCTTCTGTTTCTCTGCATCGCCCTGTCCGTTTCCCCCCTCGGTTCCCTGCAGCCTCCTTTCCTGCTCCACAACTGAACGGATTGCTCGGTCTTTCCTCCCTTTATCTGGAGATAAGATACTTACTTTTCAGATAAAGCATATTATGATAAATCAAATGAGCTTTGTCGGTTTTGTGCATCTGGGTGTTTGTGTGCATGTGAGTGTGTATTTGTGAATGATGTGTGAATCTGACTGGTGTTTTTGGGGGGAATCTGTCAGTTATGTGTAGCTCTATAGATGTGCAGAAGGATGATCTAAAAAGGGAAACCTAAAAGGGAAAGATAGGAATTAAAACAAAGGCTCTTGGAATAATATTAAAGTGTGGGTCATTAAAATGGAACTTCAACTAAAAACATGTTTATATATAATTTTTGATGATATTTGCATTATTTGACCCATAAAGACCCATTTATTATATTATCATTTGCATTTTTACTGTAAAAAACAGGAATTTTTTAATTTATTGAACGTGTAGGTGTTAATAAAAGCACAGTAAATTCACATATTGAAGGAAATGTCACTTTTTCAGCAAGATATATCATTACTTCTACATAAAAACAAGTATCTACAACCGCTGTCATTTGTTATAATGCATGAACCAATGTTGTAGAAGACAATGATATTTCCATGAGACTATGGATGTGTGTGAAAAAGACTTCTGATGCTGCTGAAAATCTGAGTAACTGCAACTTAATAGAATAATTTCACTATTTATAGGGTTAGGGGTTCAAAAGTTTTTAAACATTTTAGATCAGTAGATGCTTTTGGGTCTTTAAGGGTTAATAGAATCACTGTCTCTTTCTTGCATTTAGATTTTTCCAGGATTCACATGATGCTCATAAAAGAATCTTTATTTGTCGCCTATAATAAACTCGTTGGTTTCACAGTGTGCGCCGCTTGTTGCTGGCTTACCTTGTGTGTGTGTGTGTGTGCTTGTGCGTTCCTGTGTGTACGTGTGTGTGCTCGCGCGTATGTGTGTGTGTGTGTGGTGGGAGGGGTTTTCTGAAGCCACTTGCTCCCTCTAATTAGCAGCGTGTGCCGGTAAAGGAACTCAGTGGAGCGACTTCACCAAGGCGCAAAGGCACCCACGGGCCAGTCCACCTGTGGGATGAGTTAACAGTGACGTTCAGATAGTGTGGATGTTCAGAGCTGTGCCGCGCGTCCTCCCGCTCAGCTGACACATTCTAGAAGCTGAAAGTGTAGTTTATATTAAAAAAAAAAAAAGATTTTTTTTTAAGTACTGAGGATTCTGTGGTGAGCGCGTCCTGCGTCTTTGTTCTGCGGGTTGGATCTGACGCACCGACTTGTTGAGCTCTTCAGGGGCCCTCGGCTGGTGTGTTGCGTGTCCGACATTCAAGTCAGCGACAGGACTTAAAAGCCTGCAGACAGGATGATGTCCTACATAAAGCAACCACATTACACCATGAACGGGTTAAATTTGCCTGCCCCCGGAATGGATGTGCTACACACGACCGTCGCTTATCCATGTAAGTACAAAATATATATTCTAACTTTATTTGTTCATATTGTAAGATCAAATATTTGCCTCAAGCTGTACTTTTTTTTCTTTTATAAATGACAAAACCTACATAATGTGATGCGTAAAGACGCGCGTTTGATTGGTGCGTAACAGTTTGTTTCGCGCATGTTTTTGACCAAATGTTGGACAATAATGTATAGAAAATACAATAAGTTGCATTATTATGGTTTTTTAAGAAATAAAAGTCAGAAAAAGTCAGAAATATTTCGCAGTAACTTCGTGTGCGATTGATGTAAAGTTCGTATATTCCATTCTTTTTTTACTCTGATATCATTCGTAGAAGTAATTCGGTGGTGAGCAGATAGATTCGAGCTGTTTTGACACTGACGCAGATAATCAGAGTTCACTTTCCTTTTAGAATCAGATAGGATTAGGGTTTTTTCTTGAAATAAATTTCTCCCTTTTCCCCCCAGAGCTTCTCAAACTTTCTCACGTCTCTGACACCGAGATAAAAATAGCCTCAATGTAGATTTTGACTGGAATATATATTTATTTGTAGGCGCAGGTGTCATTTAATGAAGAGAATAAAATAAACAACTATTGAAAATATAATGTAATATAAAAGGCAATTCTGTCAAATAATAGCCAAAAACCTTAAGAATAATTGCAGCAATTAAAATATAAAGCAAATGAATCAACTAAAATAAGAGCAGATAGAAGTCAAATATGATAGAATTCACATTTTTGATACCCAAGGATAAAAATAAAGTGAGCTTGGAATGTTTCTGTAATTTATTCCAATTTGTAGCTGTAGATGGGGGTTCTTACTGTGCTCAGTGGCAGATTCTGTGATCACATTCACAAAGACCTCACTATCCTCATTTAGGTTCCATCAGCAACAGGAGCATTTAGACCTAACACTGACAATGAACAAAACATCTATAGAACAAGTTACTTGACATGACCAATGACTATGATCCATCTCCAAAAAAAAACCAAAAACACCCTGAATCCTCCCCTGATGCTATACTGATATGTCCCTGAGTTAGTTTGACATTATCCTCACACCAAACCTAAACTATTTCCTTCATAATTGTCCTCTTCGTTCATGTGACGTTGCATTTTCAGTTTCTAAACTTTTCCTTCTGTCTCCTGGGTTTCTGCAGCCACTCCCCGGAAGCAGCGCAGGGAGCGCACAACCTTCACCCGGACACAGCTGGACATCCTGGAGGCGCTTTTCTCCAAGACCCGCTACCCGGACATCTTCATGAGGGAGGAGGTGGCCCTGAAGATCAACCTGCCCGAGTCACGTGTGCAGGTACCAGGAGGGGGTGTGGCCAGGATGGAGACCAGGCTACCAGTGTTTATGGGTCATTGAACAGCTGATTGAGGAAGATCTGACAATGATAGTGTCTGGAATCCAATGCACTATAATGAAAACCCTCATCTTTCATGCATACATAGTTATTTAATTTTTAATTGTCCTATATTATTCACAGTCTGCTTATTTCCATGTGTTCTTTATTCTAAGTTAATTCTTTCTTTTACTGCATCTTCAGGTTTGGTTTAAGAACCGCCGTGCCAAGTGTCGTCAGCAGCAGCAGCAGAGCACTGGCCAGTCCAAGCCCCGCCCCCCCAAGAAGAAGGCCTCCCCGGCTCAAGAACCCAACGCCCCTGATCCAGTTCCAAACCCATCTGGCTCCTACAGCCCCTCCTCCGCCCAGTCTGGCCCCACCCTGGCCCCGAGCTCCAGCACTGGGAACACTGCCGTTTCCATCTGGAGCCCGGCCATCTCGCCCCTCCCAGACCCCCTGGCCTCGTCCTCAGCCCCCTGCATGCAGCGGCCCTCACCGTACCCCATGAGCTACGGTCAGCCGTCGGCCTACACCCAGGGCTACGCCAGCACCACCTCCTACTTCACCGGCCTGGACTGCAGCGCCTACCTGTCCCCGATGCACTCGCAGCTGTCGGGTAACGGCGGCGCCCTCAGCCCCATCACCGTGCCCTCCATGGGGGGGTCCCTGAGCCAATCCCCTGCCTCGCTGTCTTCACAGGGCTACAGCACCGCCTCCTCCCTGGGCTTCACCTCTGTTGACTGCCTTGACTACAAGGACCAGCAGGCCTGGAAACTGGGCTTCACCACAATGGACTGCCTGGACCACAAAGACCAAAACTCCTGGAAGTTCCAGGTCCTTTAAAGAGCAGGAGAGTGAGGCGTTCATGTGTCAGGATGAGTTTGCTGTGAGATAATGTGAAGCAGTTCTGCCAGAGGACTTATTACCTTTGATTTTGAGTTTCTTGTTTGTAAGATTTCATTTTGATTTTCTAAAAAGGTGTAGAAATGTGTTTTCTTTGATGATTCTGGAGACGAGGGGACCAGCGACCACCATCGAAGCTGCCTGACTGCAAAACCTGTTTGTTAAAGGAGAGAACAAAAAGCCTTTAAAAAAGTTTGTAAAGACTAGCGTCCTATTGGTGGACACACACTGAGCCATCCCTCCTTTGGACATGTGACTCGACCACATGGACAGTACATTTGCTCATATTGTTTTAAACTTGCGTTGTTATAGAAAGGAAGGAGAGCTGCTTTAACAGGAAGAAGCCCTGAAGTCCCATAGGCCACTTCCTCCTTCTGGGTTTATTTATTTTTTAGCTATTTATTATAATATTTATGCTGATTTAATCATGTCATTTGGTTGCATCTAGATATTCTTTTGTGTTCCTTATTGTAGCCTTTAGTGTTATCAGCCCATTTTGTTTGATGGAAAATTTAGACCTTCTGTTTTAGTTGTGTGACATATTAAAGTTATCTATTCTTTACACTTTGTGTAATCATTGGGATTGATTATATTTAATTTTTGTTTACAAGCAGTATCGGTAAGGTTATTTAAATGTAGAATGCAGATAGCTAGTCACCATGTTTAAAAAAAAAAGATTAGTAATGTTGCTATTTAAGTTGCTTCGTTTACTTTCCTAGAAATGTTGAACACAGGTCAGATATTATCAAGAGCTAACAGAGTGAAATTTGCATATTTACATGTTTCCTGTAAAGTGGAACCTAGGACGTCCCCTCCTCTGAGAGTCTGATCTGATTGGTCAACGCACAATGGACCAAAGTGTTTGATTGGACAAGAACAGGACGAACCTTCAGATCTTCTTTTTTACATTTTCAAGGAAATGACAACTCTGAAATACCTACAAAGTCCTGCACTGCAAAATGTATCGTATTAAAACAACACTTGAGACTTAAACCAACACTGTCCTGTAACATTAGAGTTCTTTGTGATGTTAGGCAGAAAATATGTTTGACTTTCCTGCAGTGAAAGGTGTCGGACACCAAGGTCACCAGCGTTTGTGTGGTTGGCTAACACAAACATACCAGCTTTTTACCAAAAACAACATATTCAGATGGAAACTCGTTGATTAGAAACTGGAATTAAACATGTTTTTTTGTCACTATGTTTTTGTAAAATTAATGATGTCGCCTCTGTTTAAAACGTTGTGGTTCTGATAGCGTTACAGCGACGGATGGAAACGTGGCCGTGTTCTCGTCCGGTCCAGACCTGTCATGTTCGTCATATGGCCTGCATGGCTCTCACTGGTCCATCTTGGTTATTTTAGCTTATCTGATTCTGGGAGTGTCTCAATCCTCTTAGCCTCCCTTCAGCAATGCCCTAAGTGAATTAGTTAGGATTATTGCCCTATCCCCCTCTGTCTCTCTGCCTCTCACCCATTTCTACCATCTTGCCTTCCTCTCCTCCTTCATCATCTTCCTCTTGTCTCTCCATCTTTTGCAGTATCTTTCATGTTTACCTCTACCATGTCGCTCTTCTCCCGTTATTGCCTTTTACCTCAGTTGTACCAAACTTACCCTGCAAACCCTGAAATGCACCACATCCCCCTCATCCTCTGATATTTCTTTTCAACATACTCCAATGTCTCAGATATCTCTCCATCAGTGCCCCTTATTTCATTCCCTTGCACCGCCACCCCCTCCAATCTCCCCAACTCCTCTGTAATCCCTACGTGACCTGATTACTGCCACGCAAACTTGACTACGACATCAAACATGTGAAAATGTTTTATAATAGTGCGTGTAGTTCGCTTGGACTTGTTTTTTCTAGGACATTGTACATGAGTGCGTTGTCAAATTTCCTTCGTCTAGCTGTTTTTTCCCAATGCAGGCATCATTATATTGAATGAAATGTTTTATTGTGACGCACCAGTTGGAGTAAATTACATAATGACAAGTCCTCCATGTCAACTACATGGATATAAAAAGGCTCAACAAACAATCGGCTCTATGAGATTTCTTCCTTGTAATAATCCAAATCAGTTGATTTTTTGTTGCTATGTGCATATTTGATCTAAACTACATGGGTATTTGTTTATAAATTCACATTGACTGGTACAGAGAAAGGTAAACGGGTGGCCGGAGACATTTCAAAGCATTTTTCCGCTCTCAACGCTGACCTAATCCCACTCTGCGCTCAATTTAATCCCTCTGCCCTCCCTCTCTGTGGTGTGATTGGTTAATCCCTGCGTCTGCACATCCTGATTGGTTAACCTTTCTCGGGGGTGCAGAGCGCTTGTAATCTTCCCCCTCAGCACTGAGAGTTTCAGACAGACATTTGTGCTGTAATCCCAGGGAGGAGCAGATGTGATGGGGGATGGACGACACCGAGCAGACCTTGAGGAAGGTGAACCGGAAAACAAAAACTGGGATCATGGTCTGAGAAGGGAACCTCCAGACCTGGAGTAAAATGTGACACAAAAGCTTTACAGTGGGTGAAAAACACACACGTTTGATAATTGCAACATGTTGATTTTCCTCTGTGTACGACATTCAACTAAAAACTAAATACACAGATACTTACACTTAAGTCTAACTTATTTTATGACTTAAAATGGTTCTATGTAGTACTCATATTCCAAACTCTCACCAAAAGGAGGCAGTCTGGTACCAGAGCACACTTAAGACCAAAACCACCAACAAATCAACACTATTTATCCACAGACAGTATCAGTCACAGTTCATCATTTCCACACATCTGTATTGAAGAATTCTTCTTCAAACTAAAATTCATAGATGCTTATTTTGACAGTCACTCAAAACAACACTGTCTTATAATCTTCATGTGCTGCATCAGCTGATAGTTTACATTATAGCTGTGTTAGCTTAGCTCTGTTTTTAGACAGAAAACAGCCACAGTGAAACCGCAATTCACCTCTGTTTTCTGTACAGTTTGTGTTGTCAGTAGCTGAACTAAAGATCTATTTAGAATCGTCCAAACAAGGTCAGAACTGTCACAGTTTAGTCTGAACTGTGGATCTACAAACAGCAACTCAGCAAAGATAACATCCCATAATAACTTTATACCTTCATAAGCCTCATAATCAAAATCACCTGCGTAGAGAAAAACACTGCATTTTAGCATAAAACTCCATTCTTTTCATTTACAGCTGGGTCCAGTGGAGAAAACAACAGCAGCTCTTCTAACTTTTATCACCAACTCACTTTCACTGACTCTTAAAGTTGTTTCTTAATAGTTCTCATCCCATCTGGTCACTTTCTGATGCTTTGGTCAAAGGCCCTGTGATGTTAGATTTCCTCAATATGAGAGATCGACAGAGTGACTCACTACTCCCTCTAGTGGTCACAAATCCATTAATGGAAACAAATATCGGTCATATCTCTATAATCCAATACTCTGGCATTCTGACGTACGTTACTCTAAACAATATATTCTTCGTTTTAAAGTAGAAGTATTAAATACAGCTCCTTTAAATATCTCTTATTTTCAATGCTGTGTTGATACAATGATGCAACACAAGATAAGTTTAACATTAAATTGCTGGTTGTCGTCATTGCACCAGCAAAACTAACAGAAATGTGAGTTTGTACGTTTATATATTGTATGCATGTGTATATGAAGGAGGCATTGGCAGTTTACATGCAACATACAGTTCACATAAATGCCATATCTGCTTTTACATGCACTACTAATGTCACTGATAAAACACAGGTGTTCTGGTATTAAATGAACAGTCATTCAAAAACTCACCATCAGACAAAGACTTGTGGACGGTCGACTGCTTTAAAACACTCCACCCAATATTATTTGGGTTTTTCTTCTCTCCTGTAGTAACAGATTAGTAGAATAGATCGGATGCTTGGTTGAAAAATGCCTCTTAACATTGTATTCCTTGGTCACTGTGATGGGCCTTTTCCCCCATACACATTCTGATTCACAAAAGCAGGTAAATCACAGGTGGCACTCATGAGATTAACGACAGCTCTGTTTCATTTGTTTCCTCCCAGTGACCTTTTCAGTGAAACAGTATGAACACTTTCAAGGCCTGAAACTGATGCACCTAAAGTGGATGCAGCTGTTTTTAATGCTACATATCACACCTGTGTTTATTGTCTAAGGTGAAGAAGGTTTTTAATGGCATAAAAATGTGCATTTGATTGAGTGATTGTTTTGGGGTTGGTTTTGTTTTCTTTTTTCTAGGTTTTGATGGTCCTCAGGATGGACACTACACAACCAAAAAAGTATCCAGCTGGATTTAACTCTGCAAATACTTCAGATCCTTACATTGGATAATTGCTGCAGTGATTAATACATTTCAGCTGCAAGTTCTTTAAGCCTTAAAGACCTACAGCTACTTTTGTGAAGATTATCAAACGAATTTGAATTATTAATTTTTCCTCTACAATTTCTGAAATGCATGACCACACATATGTATTTCTCAATGTAGTAATATATACACAACAGAAGTATACAAATATGTATGCAGTATCAAAAATAAAAATGCATTTCAGAAAAAAATCTGAATTTGGAGAAGCTATATGGGTTCATCTGACCAGAGAAAGGAATAAAAAAAAACAAAACAAAAAAACATGAAATCTCTGGGACATTCTGAAAACGTGTAATATAGAATGAGATTATTTAAGAAAACATCCAGAGTTGAAGATTTTCTAATCCATATCACACTTATACCGACTTTAACCACAGAAGCTTGGTTCTGTTTTTTTTTTCTATGTTTTAATACTTTGCACATATTAATTCTTGTTAGAAATAAAGACACCCATTTACAATCCTGCAAAAACAACAAAGCTTAAGACTGCCTAAGACTTTTGGACATGATCTTTGTCTATTAACAGTGCTAACAGTTAGTTTTAACAGCACAGTGGGTCGTAACCTCAAATAAAATATGCACAAAAATTCATGCTCTAATTGCATTGTCTCCATGTTAAATTAATACTCATGATCTGGACATACAATATCACTATCCAACAAGTGTTAATTGAAAAATATTCAATTTGGAAAAATACCTGACTCAGAATATGTAAATGAAATACTCATTTCAAATCTACATGATGTCATATGCTGAATATCAGTGCAATATAAATGTACCCACTAACACTACAGGCCACGATGTGTAATTTGGTTGTCAAATGTCACCCCCTGGTGGCCGTCTTGTTCATCTAAATTCACAAACCTTCAGTTTACACAGGACGTTTTATCTCCTGCAGTGAAAAATAAAGAAATGTACAACAAATAAACGACACCGATCAGCCTGTTTGTTTTAACACCTATTTATTACCACCATAATATGAGAAATTTGGAAAATACAAAGATCAGCTTATTTATACGTCTGAAAATCTTGAGGAATAAGAAAAATATAAAAGAAAAGAAATATGAGGTTATATTGTGTATCAAATTTTGAGAAAGGGACAGATTATATGTTCAGATCTACAGAGGAAAACAGGAGAGACACAGAAACCTTAAACATGCAGAGTAACTTTAACTAGAATGTCAATTAGAATGGGTGGGACAAGCCAATGCAACGAGTGGAGTTGAAACTAAATAGACACAAGCGCAACGCGTGATGACTGATCTACTGTGAACTATTGAATAAAGGAGACGGCGGAACATCGCCCCCGTGTGGCTGCCATTGGAATACAAGTTGCCTTGGGAAACAGTGAAGCCCTTCCTGATTTTCTTAAGCAAATCAGACCACTGTAAAGAAAAAAAAGAAAAAATAATAAGAATCAAAAACTAATAACCATGTTGACATTTTCGATTACTTTTTTTTTTCTCTTATTCTGAGGATTTTAGAAGTGGAGAAGACAAGAGAGGCTCATCCAATAATCATGTGTAAAAAAAATAGACACCATATCCACAACAATAATCAATATTCTTAAGCAACCAAGAGATTTTTGTTGAGTACAATGTGTTTGACAGATCAGAGCGCACATGTCCACGCAAACAGACCAACAGACCACCGTCTCCTCCCAGTGCAGGTCACAGAGGCCGACGAGGTGGTTGCAAAGGTTCTGTGGAGCGAGTGAAGGTTTTTTTTTTCTTTTTTCTTTTCTCGAGGGACGGACTGGGCGAGGGGGGAGGAGGGGGCTCAGAGGGGGCAGAGGCCTCAGGACTAGTTTTAATAGCACCCTGCTGTGGAAGTTGCAGCTCCCCTTAAGCAGACTAGTCCCTCAGCCACGTCCCTCTGTTTGGGCTGTTTTTAACACAAACGGCAGCCACTGGGCGATCCGCGAGGTCCAGGCCGCACGTCTGGGTGTGCGCGTCCATGCGGTTCTGATCTGAAAAACCCTTTACATGCACAAAAAAGGTACCCTAAAAACATTTGGTGAAGACAAAAAAAGAAAACTATGAGAGACTAGACTTCAACATATTTCTATCTCTTCATAATAAGGGTTACTCTAATGTCTACAGAGAAGCTGGGCAGGCGGGGGTGGGGACAGGTGTGAAGGCGGGGGAAAACAAAGGAGTGACGGCAGAGGGAGGTAAAGAAAAACAGGACAGAGGTCAAAGGGTGCGCGGGCGGCTGTCTAAGCGCGCTCGCCACGGATGCGGCGTGCCAGCTGGATGTCTTTGGGCATGATGGTGACACGCTTGGCATGGATGGCACACAGGTTGGTGTCCTCGAACAGACCCACCAGGTACGCCTCACTGGCCTCCTGCAGGAACAGACAAATACAAAACACATGAGGAACCGTCTGGAGCTTCGGTGGACAGCTTCTGGATGCATTAGTCATGTTTCAATCCGCATCTACGGATGATCTTAGAGTGTATGGGTCGTCTGCTTCCCAGGGAGAGCACAAATCTTCAAACATGATTTTCTTGATGTTATTGTTATTTGATCAGCGATTGTAAAAATTTGAGGAGGGACAAGTAAGCATGATCAGCTGATCTGTTTTTGAACAGCACACACTTGTAGCATATCGATCTACATGATTTTTTGTTTTCAACCTTTGGAGGGTTAGGGATTATTTTAATTGTTTGCTACTTTTACTCACTCATTCCAGACAAATGAGAGAACAGGCTGCCAGACTGGTTTCTTTGTTCGTATGTTGGATTCATTCATAAACTATGAAGGGGAGCTGTTGGATGCAGTCAGGTAGAAAAGGAATGAGGAAGTGGTAGGGGATTTTTCATACCAACAATAAATAAAACTATTTGTATACAGGCACGAAAACATGGAATTGGAATGAGTAGATTTATGATCATGGGAAAATGTTAGTGAAGATGTCATAAGTAGGAAAAAAGTTCCTCCAAATGGCAAAAAGTTTTTCCACTCAAGTTGCAATGTGTAATAATGTGAAGAAACTGACATGTATTTATATCTTTATTTATTTCCTTGTACTTTCCCTATATTATTAGTTGTCTAAATAATAACAGCCTGAAGGTCACAGGTCAAATTTTCCAGAAAAAGTCCAAACCCATGACCTTTATATTGACTCCTGAATACCTCAATGCCTCTGCTCTTCTGCATCACAACTACTTCATACAGTTAAACTGAGAAGTCTGCTAACTGGGACAACTCAGTTAGTTCTAAGACATATTCTATGTTCAGATATTTTAATGAAGTGTAAAATGCAGATGAAGACAGCAATGAATACATGAAGACTAAAAAGGAGATGAAACTGTTCCGCTGCCTCATTCTTTAGCAGGATGCTCTACTTCTTCTCTGCACATTTAACCACCTTCTCATGGAACAGCAAAATGGAAACATGACTGACTTCCAATGTTTTCCAACATTTTACAAGTTTGCTTCCAATTTCCAACGATTGTATCAAAAGATGGATATTTTTTTGAAGACAGAATCTCTTTTCTCTACTGTGTTAAAGATGAGATTGTTGCGTTTACTCCACTTCATCTCTGAGGAAACACTAACACACTAACACATCTAATCTAATGAAACTGGACAAAATATTTATCTACAAGGTCCTATGCATATCTGATGGATATGTTAGACACCTAACACTAGAAACACCAGTGTGATTTTTAACATCAGAGTGTGAAGATCCATAATGCGCGGTCTCCTTCATGTTGTAGGATACATCTTTGAAATGGGCTCCACTGACCTGCAGGGCACCGATGGCGGCGCTCTGGAAACGCAGGTCAGTCTTGAAGTCCTGAGCGATCTCCCTCACCAGGCGCTGGAAGGGCAGCTTGCGGATCAGCAGCTCAGTCGACTTCTGGTACCGACGGATCTCTCTCAGAGCCACGGTACCAGGCCTGAAAAACACAACGTGACCGAGATCAACACAACCTACAGTAACTGACCTGAACAGGCATGAAGTCAAATTACCGTCGCAGTTGTTTACTGTGTTGAGTGAGTAACTGTGTTACTTACTGTGTTAAGTGATTATAGGTGAGACTTTGTGTAGTGAAGTCAGTGTTTTACCTGTAACGATGGGGCTTCTTGACTCCGCCGGTGGATGGAGCGCTTTTACGAGCCGCCTTGGTGGCGAGCTGCTTACGAGGAGCTTTACCTCCAGTGGACTTACGGGCAGTCTGCTTGGTACGAGCCATTTTGTTGTATCACTTGAGAAAATACATATAAAGATTTAATTACACAATATTTACACAAAATACTATAGCAGACACTTTTATTAAAAGTTTATTAAAAGTGAATGTGTGTTTGATGTCCAATATTCTTATAACACGACTGAATATTTTACACCTGCAATACATACGTTTTACTAGTTAATGTATATATTTTACATTTATGCATTATACAGAACTATGACTATCATGATATTTATCTTTGGTTATGATACTACCACATGAAAAGATAAAATACCTCACAATCCTGATTTTCTATCTTCTTTATCTTTATATTTCATTATATTTCATATTATTATTTCGTGTAGTGGTCTTTTGTCAGAATTTATTTGCTCTTACAGTGACGCGGAGACGCATTTACAGGTACGTTCTATTTTTAGGTTTCTAAGTTTCTTTTTCCTCGTTTCACACCAACTCTTCTTGGTCATATCAGGTCGCCTGGGAAAACTTCAGCTCCGGTTTGGCAGCTGCACAAACACACCGAGCTCAGCCAATCAGGACTCTGCGGGCTCCCAACTCCACCAAACACAATGACGAACAGGTCAACCTCGGAAATTCCACCAATCAGCGGCGAGTACTGGGGACGTTAGAACCAATCGCCCTCCGTTCTGCAGAGTCAAGGGGCGGGGCTAACAACGATTACCCCGCCCCATACCGCAAGATTATGGCCGCAGACCCAAATGAACTACCAATATCAAGCCAGAGAGCGAGACGTAAACTTTAACATTTAGCCGAAAAACGACACGACGTATGGGAATAAGAATAATAACAAAACGTAGGGGACAAGTGTAGCTATCAAAAGACCCGCGCAGATGTTAGAAGCGACGGGGAATTCGAGCGAAGCAGCGAGGTAAAAATCGGCGTTGAAAGTGGAACAGATATTTCGGCGGTGGAAGTACAGACCCGTTTTTCTCGTTGGGCATCGAGGCAGCTGCTTTCCTCCTCTCCTCAGCGTCGAAATAACACGCAATTTTAACACCAAAACCACTTTCCCCACGCTATTTTCCTCTCAAAACAGAGACTAGTGTTGTTAAATGAAACAAATATGACAAAAATTGGACTTACCAGGGGTGATTTTTCCACTTTTCTTCGCTGGAATACTCGTGTGTTGTGGTTGTCTGGCAGTGTCAGATATTTACTATCTCTCACACAATGGAAGCAGAGAGAGCAGGAGCAAAATGGCGGCCGTGTCAATCATCTGTCTCCCATAATGCAACTGCCAATATTTGTAAACACGAGCTAGATTTCCTTAAACTTTTTCCCTCACGTGTTGGAGATTTTGTTCAATAAATGTTAATAAAGTGCAAAAAAAAATCTGATCAAATTAACAATAATAATAATAAAAACAACGTAAGTTCGTGCCTTTTGTTTCCAATATCGATTTTTTTTTTTTTTTTTTTTTTTTTTTAGAAACGAGCTTTAGATGTTAAGATCGATAGATACTTTATTGATCCTTTGCAGGAAATTACAGCAGCAGCAATCACATTCAATCGTCACAACCAATCTGTGATAGAAACAAAAAAAACCCCCAGTAATAAATAAGAAATAGACAAGTGGATCTATGCAAGAATATACATTTGTAAGCTAAAAGTATTATATGTGCAAAAATTAGAGATGTATTAAAACTATGGAAATGTAAAAACCAGTAAAATGATAAATGTGCTAAATGTTATTTAATTCAGGTGAATTGGTACATGACCAGACTGTTGGTTAACTGATGTTTTTAATGTGTATGATGAAGT
>JAPQRQ010000007.1:22968369-23021745 GCA_037367365.1 Apogon talboti
CATAAATGTTACAGTATAAAGAACCTGTACAGTGAATGTATTGTAATGTACAGACAGTGTTTTGAAGTAGTTCTGGTACCCCTGAGACAAACATTGAAACATTCCTTTGGAGTAAAACCCATTCTCTTATTAATTCTCAGAATTTCACAATTTGACCTAAATACAGCCAAACAGCATTTTTGATTAAATTTTTCTTCAATAGTGACTCAAATTTGGTAAAGTTCTACTGCGTTTATTCTGAAGGTATTACATTTTGTAGACCAATGATATTGGTTGTTTGTAAGTCTGAACCCTTGAAGACCTACATGTGTTTATGTGGTGACTGCCAAAATAATTTTATACATTTAACCTTTCTTAACTGATTTAGCACCATTTACTATAGTAGTAGATACAGTGGTGGCCAAAATGATTAGAACACTTGGCAAGGTTTTGTCTGTTTTTTAAATTGGCCATTAAAATACCCATAAAACAAATTCAATATCTACAAAGTTATCATTTTGCTCTTTAAACCACAGAATACAGTAGAGCCATCATAAGAAGATTTAGGTCATTTTCACTACGGAGCCTCTGAACGTCCAAATGGGTCATAACTAACAATGATGGAAAGCTGAGAAACTGCAGTTTTACCTGAATTATTTATATCTATTGATGGTTCAGAAGTTATTAAACATTTTAGATCAGTAGATGTTTTTGGTCTCTGACAGCTGGTTAGTTGTTTGAGGGCTGAAATTCACCAAAGAACAAAATTCTGGTCATTTATTTAAGCTAGGATTTCTAGAATAAAATGATGACGTTATTACTATTAGATACTATTATTTAGGCTATTATATGGTATAGTCTAAAAAGACAGTGATGAAAGCAGATATGATTACAAGTTGTAGTGTTTAAGATTTAATTTTATATCCCTGATTAATGATCCGTCACATTTCACAATAATGTAAAACTACAAGTTCCTAAGTGAAAGTACACAAGTATTAGCTGCAAAATGTACTTAAAAACTAAAGTGAAAGTACTGGTTTGGTTTCTCTGATATATTAATATATAAATATATACAACCTATTTTTATTGTTAATAGTGAAGAATTGTTAGAGCAGCATGTTACTATATTATATCCCAGAGAGACAGCTGTAAATGTCACATAACAGAAAGAAATATGAACCTGCATAAGAGAACTGTCATAAAACAATTAAAAAACATGGCAGACCCACAACAGTCCCCCTGTTTTGTGTAAAGATTGTCAAAGTGTAAATCATATTACCTGAAGGCATTATTTATTCTAGTCTCCATGAAGGTGCTGAACTCAAAAATGTGTCTGATCTGCACACGAGCAGTCAAACACTTTAAAAACTTAGACCATGTGTGTTTATTCTTATTTTATGTTGTTGTGAATGCATGTGGACCGGCACTAGGTAAATTGTGTTGTCAAATATTAGAGTGCAGTTCCTTTTTATGGAATGCAGCCGGCTGTAGCACTGTGTCGAGGATAAATTTCCCCTTGGGGATGATAAAGTTTACTTTCCTATATCCAGTTTTATGCACAGAGACATGTGATAAATCCATTGGTTCATTATGTGAGAAGGAAGGAAGTTTTGATACTCCTCTATTTTGCAGTTTTAGGGAGATATTGGATGATTTTATTGAAAAGAAACCAAATGGAATGCTTAATGTAAGATGTAAAAGTACATAAAGGTTAAACGAAAAAGCGTCCTATATAAACCACTGTGTAAAATCCACATATAGAAATTAACTAGGAACTAAAGTGGACAAATAAATGTAGGAATATATTTGCCTCTGAGATGAAGTGGGATAGAAATTCTAAAGTTGCATAAAAGATAAATATTCTACTAAATACGTAAAAAAATCAAAAGTACTCAATTAAATATAGTTAATTTTCAGTACGGGGACAAGATGCACTAAAACTGAACATAAAAATGATGCCAAGGTTCAGACCTTTATGGTATTTGATTCATTGCCATCCCTCAGAGTAAATGTTTTATAGAGTAAATGACTGACCCTGAAACAAGCAGAGCCATTTTTAGTAATTTGTTGTGCTTCAGTCACAGATTAAATCCAGATTATGCAATTTTTTAAACATGTATTTTAACATTAGTATCAACTTAGTGACTTAATTATATTATCTATAACAGAAAAAACTGATTCAAGTACAGAAAATGCAAATTTTTTAACTTAATGGTGAAAATAAAAGCATATTCTGTGGGGCATGTAGTTGCTTCAGTGTGTGTTCTACGTTATATAAGATTTGGAACATTATTTGACCAACTACGATTTTTAACGTAAATTCAAAGTAACAGTCATTGTAATGATTTTGGTAATATTGTTTCAAGGCTGTTTTTCAGCATCAAATGTTCTTAATCCATATGTTACATGAGATAAAAATGGGTTTATTCTTGGCATTAATGTAAAATTTTCAGTTATTTACTAATTAAAATTGTAAAGCAAACACTTCATATATTTTCCCCAGATTTTTGACTCACATTTGCACCACTTTCACTGTGATCTAGTATTTTTTTTTTCAAAGAATATTGAATTTGTTCCTTTTGTTTCGTTTGTAAACCTGCAGTGTAGCCCCTGGCCTGTTTCTATTTCCATCCTCTGTCCAGTGGGTGTTCTCATATAAAACCTTTACCCAGCCCTTTCCTACTCCCACTGAGAGTATCGATGAGAAAACATCCTTAAATAAACCATGAATAATGCATCGTCTTAAAGGAAGCTACCACTGAATGCATTTTCATACTGTTATAAACAATTTATTGATCCCTACAGAGCAGCTTCTCTTCACAGGAGGTCAGAGGTCAGTCAGCAGCAGAACAGCAGCCAGTAATGCAGGAAGATTTCAGTGTTTCCCTCATGGACTCCTCAGACGGTGAATCATCTGCCCCAAATACACCTTTTACTGAGTTAAAATGCTGCAAATTCAGCCTCATACTTGCATTTGTGGTACTGGAAGATTTAATTCTGAAAGTACACATCACATTGACCTTTCTGTTTCTGTAAGTGTCTTATCCTGAACTTGTTGATGAACCGTTGGAATTAAATAATCAGCATTAACAGCTTATTTTACTCCTCATTCCTCACAAATCAGACTTCTATTAGCAGCATGCACACATGAAAAGACATGGATATATAGCTATTCCTGAACAGCTTTATTTATTTCATATCTAACTTTAGATACCTCTAGTTTGAGACAAGAGTGTTTTCACATTCAAGTACACAGTGCCTTATTTCCATGCCTCGTCGGAAAAGGTCGAGGCTTTAGATAAGGCAAGAGGAGCAAAACCTGCAAGCGATATAGAAGTCAAACAGTTACAGAGTACAACCTGGATTTAGACATATTGAAACATATTGTAATCCATCCAATATGGTGACCCAAAACGGGCATGTAGTATAATACTAGATGAATGTACTATACATCATTTTCCTGTCTGGAAATAAATGGCCCCAAAAAAAAGCATTTAAAAAAAGGATTTTACTCTCTTAACGTACTAAAATCTGAACCAGTGAGGTGATTAAAAAAAACCAACCATCCCCAGTAGGTCACCTGTAAACCCTGAACTGTGAAGAATAAAGAAAAGTGATCTGAATGTTTGTGCATCATGATAACGGGCTAATAAATGACACTGACAGCAAACAAAATCTGGTGTCTAGCAACAGAATTAAAGGCTGATTCATCAGCAAAGCAGCTCAACAGGTTCCGTCCTGCACTGTTTGAGAAGACGGCGTTTTTGTCTATACACTATCCGGTTCACGAGTACTATGAGTGTGACGGGGGGAGAACAAGGAAATAAAAATAACCTCTTCCACTTCTAAAGGTACCAAAGGCATTCATCTATCTTCACCTCTTCATCCGTTATGTGCAAGATGAGCTCAGACTGCGCCAACTCATTTGGTCCCTCCTCCAATGAAGAACAGACAAGTACCAAAACATTCCATAAGAAGTCACAGAAATCGGTTTATAGCGAAGTTACATAAAAATGGCACAGTCACACAGAAAATTAAACATTGATTACCACTATATTAACTGAAATGAACCCACTGCATTTTGCTTTTTGCACACTCTAAGGTACTGAAAAGATCAACATGGACACTGTGCCACCTTAAACTGTGTACACATTAGCAGAGGGAAGGGGCGATGACCAACATGTATTCCTCCTTCATTAACTTGTGCTCTAACATCCAGAAAGAACGTGATGGATGGTGAAGTACACAGAACTGTTCTGTAAGAGATAAAGTGTGCATGCATTTCTAAAATGCAAACCTTAATCCCAGATGATGCTCATTCCCAGCTCCATATTTAAAAACAAAAAGAAAAGAAAAAGAAATGAACCAAAAATCCCTTTTACTAGTGATTCTATTCATTTATATATATAGTATATATATTTTACATTTTTGTGGACCTATTAAATGTACCGTACGTCTTTCATATCATATACATTTATGACTGGCTACTGTCTCAATCAATCACAATAATATGACTTGTTGGACAATAATTTCAGGTACATTCAGGACTCTCTGTAAAAAGTCTTACAATTTTCTTTACAATTCATTAAAAATACAGAGGAGCAAAAAATAATGCTGATACGACAGTCCACTGTCCTGCAGAGGCTGCTCAACCAGTACAGTCTTTCTTCTACACAGCTAAAGATAATTTCACACTCCGCCACATTAAATGCTTCATTCTGTACGTATCTCTGTCTCTGGTCTCTGCAGGGCCAGATCAGTCTGAATAAAGGCTCCCTGGCCCAGTGCTGTGGAGTACGCCCTGTTGTTGTGGCTCACTGTAAACCCCGGGGCGCCGTAGGAACTGGAGCCAGAGCCTCCACGTTTTTGGACAGGGGCCTGAGGCTGAGGTACTGGGTGGTAATCGTCCAAGTTGTCGTAGTGGGACTGCACTGTTTTAGTGCTGTGTTTCTGATAGGGGTAGTCTCGGTCCGGTTCGGGTTTACCCTGGTTGTAGTGCTGCTGCTGCGGCTCTCTGACGCTGTGCGACCGCTCAGGTTTGGGGCGGGGCATTTGTTCCCTGGGAGCTGTCGGTTGGTCGTCTGAGCTGTGGTGGCCGCTCTGTGTTTTCGCTTTACTCTGGTGGTGGTCGGCGTCCGGGCATTCGTACCGTGGCTGTAAGTTCCTTTTGTTGGGGTATTCCTGCTGCCAGTGTTTGGACCTGCTGCCGTCTCCGGTGAGCTTGTCGTCACCGGTCTTGGCGTCGTGCCGGCCGCTCTCCTGCTGATGGGACAGGCCGTGGCTCAGAGTAGCAGGGAGGGAGTGAGAGGATTGGCATTTCTTGGTGCTGCTTTGCTTGGCGAGCCCGTCAGACTTTTCCGCCGTTCCGCTTCCCTGAACATGCTTGTCGGTCTCCATGTACATGACCACGTCCGGGTCTGACACCATGTGTCTGGGGAGATAACGCCCGTCTTTACTCTCAGCTGCAACCAGCACAGCTTTGCCTGGGTCGGATTTACTGCGCAAGTGCAGGGTTTCATAGCCTGAAATATCTGCTGGTGTGAACAAGCCTACGTTGTCGTACTGAGAGAGGACGGGGCCTTTAACCTTCTGCCGGGCCCGGCTCTCCCTACGGATGGAGTGCATGCGGAGCCTCTCCGTCTCCTCTGGGTCCCAAGCCAGATATGCAGCAGCTTCCTTGGTCCCGTGACCCGGTGGCATGTCCCTGCTCACAAAGCTGTGTTCCTTACCAGGTGGAAGAACGTGGCGAGAGAGGTAGTGGTACCCGGTTGCCTTTCCACCCGGTCTGCCGGCACCAGCGTTTGGATCTCGGCTTCCATAGTTGTGGAAGTGTCGGACTCTGATAGTCCCATAAGGGTCTATGTCATAATAAGGAGCCTCCAAAGGCCCGGAACCCGAGTATGGACTGTAACGATACTGGACCCGTCCGTTCTCAAAGTAAGGCTGCAGCTGGGTGACGTGGTAGTCTGCCTGTGAGGACTGCTGTGGCGGTGGCGGTGGCGGCGGCGGCGGCTGCTGGTAGGCTTTGCACGGATAAACAGGCCGGTGGTAGAAGTACAAATCGTCGTCGGGGGGAACCTCAGTCCTCTGAATGGGAACTGAGCGGATTGTGGAGGGAACGTGGAGTGAATGCACTCTCCGAATGGTGGGGTAGCCGTGGGTTCTGTCGTGACTGTAACCCTGGTGACCTGGTCCCGGAGTCACGTACACACTCCTTGGGTTCCCTCTGGACTTTATGGAGTGGTGGTAGGACCTGGGGCCTAAAGTGCTGTATCTGTTGTCTAATCGGGCACTGTACGGTATCTGAGGCTCAGATTTGGACACGTAGGAGAGGTGTGGCGGGACGCTGTCAGGCCGGAAGTGATGTGGCATCGCCTGCAGAGGAACGGACCTCTGGTGGTAGTACGGAGGCTCGATTAAGACCGGTTCTCCTTTAGCGTGATACAGGTAGGCTGGCTGGTGTGTGGAAGATTTCCGAGGAGACAGGGGGTGATGGGGGAGGGCCTCCTCCAGATGGCCCTCCCCCAGGACGTGGAAGGACGCTTCACTTTGGCTGAGAGCTGCCGCGGCCAGTTTACTCTCCATGGTGCGAACAGGCGGCGCTGGAGGTGTGGGTCCATGTTTAATGGGCTCTGTGCAAGGCTGGACGGGCTTTATCGCCTCCCAGGGCTTCTCGACTGGCTCAGCAGAAGTGGGAGCCACTCTGGCGCTGGCTTTAGAGAGCGGCGGAGGTTGGGCGGCAGCCGGCGGTTGTGTTTGTTGGAGGATTTGTGTCTGACACTGTGTGAGAGGCTGATGCGGCGGCGGGATTTGAAGCTCAGGCTGCGCTGGAACAGGAGGCTGATGCTGAGTGGGTGGATGCTGCTGGGGCAGTGACACAGCCTGTTTCTTAGGCAGTGGAGCTGTGGGAGGGCGTGGGTCTGTTGGTTTTGGGAGGGTTGGTGGAGGTACTGACTCCTCCTGTTTGACCTGAGAACCAAATGACACAAGCAGGACATTAGTCTTATTTATTTATACCAGAGTGAAGTGAACATCTGCTGCAGCTGAGCAAGTTCTGAAGAGCTGAACGTGATGATGCTTCCACATTTTTTGTAAGCATGAATTTATATATCAGAACATCTAGAATTACAGCTGGGTGATATGAATAAAAATGTTATCAGGGTGAAAATAGTGACAATTATCATCATGAATGTCAGAGGTTGATTTTAGGTTTTGAGTAAAAGCTGAAGAAACAAGAAGGTTATTTATGGTTTGAACCTTTTTCAGAGGTAGATGTATTCCAAACAATTGGAACAAAAAATGTTCAGCATCTAAATGTAAAATAGCAGAGTAAATAGCAGTGCAATAATACTGCAGCTTCACTGTACCACTGATAAATAGGGTGATTATCTTTTAGCAAACTTATGCTCAATAATAAGAAATGTTAGGAAGTTTGTTTGGCACTAGATATGACAAACATCAGCCGCTGCAGGGTTTTCTCTTGGTTTTCAGAGACTTTTTGTTTTCTCTCTGTTGCAGCAGGTTTAGCTGCAGGAATGGTGAATTTTACAATACATTTTAGCACAAAAGAATCTGATTTTACATCACTTCAGACAGTTATTATCATCATATCTATGAGCAAAAATTTGACAAACCAAAACTAAGTAATAAACAACTAAAAAAAGTTAAAAGACAACCGGTCAAGAAATCCACTGGACCAACTATCACATCAGTCATTTATGTTGGTTATGATGCTCTACACTTTTATTCTACATTATTTTGTCTTACCTGGTGGCCTGAATGCTTTCAGTACACAGACACTGAGG
This sequence comes from Apogon talboti, assembly GCA_037367365.1. Classification (NCBI taxonomy): domain Eukaryota; kingdom Metazoa; phylum Chordata; class Actinopteri; order Kurtiformes; family Apogonidae; genus Apogon; species Apogon talboti. The sequence continues at coordinate 22,976,154 of JAPQRQ010000007.1, forward strand.
AAATTACATTAAAACCAACGTTCGACAGATACATCTGTGCATCCCTAATCAACAATGACAGTAAGCATTAGTTTCAGCCTGATTTAAGCATCTCTTTGTAACAACCTCCTCTTCCTCCTACCAGGTGAGCCACGGGGACACCCCATTATGTAAGATTTTTTATCCACAACACAGCGGTGGTTTGATGAAGGAGCACAGATCATTCTTAATCAGGAACCCGGGGCCTGACTAACTCAGATATACAACACACTTGTTAAACTCCTCGCTCTCATTTGCGTTGTATGACTTATGGACTAATTTCAATCACACTTCCTGCAGCACAGTGACTGAATTTTACGACTCCTAATAAATTCTAAGCGGATGCGTGTCTCACCTCAGGAGCAGGCTGTGGCGGTAACACTCCAGCCTCCTTACAGCTGCCACTGGGGGTGGTGGCCGGAGTGGTACCGGTAGAGCTGGCGCGGAGAGGGCCCGGTCCGGTCCCAGAGTTCTGCCGTTCAGGACTCTTGTGGATAGCTGAACAGGAGTTGGGGGCACACTTGTAAAAGGGAGTGTGTGGTGGGCTGGTGTCTGTGTCCATCTGTGGTCCAGGTGGAGTCGTGGTGAACTTGGCACTGTTTGACGTCTTTGAGGTCGTGCTGGTCGACTCTGGCAGCTGCTGTTTGATGGGAGGACAAGAAGAAGAGGAGGAGGAGGAGGAGGGGTAGATTGAGGCGGTGGCGCCGACTGAAGCTGTGCTGGTCGGTGGCGGAGAACTCTCCCTTTCAGCTCTCCTCTCAGATGGAGCCTGGAGTTGCTGCACCAGGAGAGGCGGCGAGTCCTGGAGGATGGCGGTCTCCAGTGGCTGCAGCGGGGACACCGGCGTCGGGGGCTCGGAGGACCGGGACTGGGACTGGATGGACACCTGCTGGGCAGACTCAGCAAGGGCCAAGGCCAACATGCGGGCAGCGTTTTTGGGAGGGGGAGGAGGCGGAGCAGCGGTGGGAGCTGTAGAGCTGAGGGAATGAGGGGTGAGGTCCTTTGACGAGTCCGGAGCTACGACTCCTAGCAGGGACACAGAAAACACAAGGGACGAGAAGTTGAATGAAAACGTACGAAAGCAGAAGGTGAAGAAGAGATGAGAGCAGGCAGGAAGGCTTAAGGTTCTTCAGGGATGGACAAGGGCAAAAGTGAAGCACGACGCTTGCATTTTATATAAACAATGGGTGGCGTTCATGCAAAAAGGTACAAAATCAGATATTTATTAAAACCACTGAAAACCCAAATTCACAATAGCATCATAACTATATGATTTAGGGTCTTATGTACATAATAAATGACATCAAAAAAGTATAGGAAATTAATGTTCAGCCAAAACCAGAATACTATCACTTTCTTCAAGGTTCGGTGTATAAGACTCTAAACGAATGTAACTTTGCTGGTTTTTTTTCCTGGTGACCCCTGTTAGTGTCAGCACTTATATTGTCCTCCTGTGCTTTTTGTTAAAAGTATATAAACACTGAAACAGAGCTGATGCAAAAACATGCAACATGATGGACTCAGTGTACATAACCCTTTCCATTTGTAGATGTCGATATAAACAGCTCATTCTTATGTAAAACATCAATGACTGTTATTTTTACAATTATACTCTAATGAATGCATGATTATTACTATTATACTCCATTCCTGCAATTAAATCCTCCTAAATCCCCAATCCAATAATACAAAAACTCCATGTCAGCTGTCCCATGAAAACAGGGAGGGACAGACATCTGTTCATCTAGTTGTTTGTGATGTCCCTTATCTTCCAACTGCACTTGGAATAACACTGGGCTGTTTCTTTTGTAAGCTGTGGTGCAGTCATCCACAAAAAGCCCTGCATGTGCAGAGCTCAGTTCCCCCAAGACTTGTTTAATACTTTCACCCAGAAAGCCATGAGTTTTGCTTAATGACTAGACCTCGCAGCTGGAGCTCATATCCTCTCTCTCTCTCCCTGTCCAGACATCATGTGTCCCTGATGTCTCATCTATTTTACCTATCCATCACTGAAAAAGTAAAGCCACACCAAGTCGTATGTAACTGACTTTTCAGTGTGTTATTAGACAATTATATAATAACAACAACTAACATTTAGCTCTGGCAATTTCTAGACAACACTCTAGATAACGTTAGTTTAACAAGGTCAATGTCAATGAAAACATGATCTACCATATTTACACATAATTCATAGTAAATAGATTTATGAGCAGATTTTTGCTACTGAAAGAGACACTTTAGCACAAATACATATTTGCTATTTCAAGCCAAACTTCCACAAGGTTTAATAGTTCATAATGCAAGGGGTTTTTTTTAATAACTACTATGATTGTGTTCTATTATTAGCGACATGATAAAAGTCCCATCCACCCCTTACCCTCTTGGCTGCTGCCCACCGTCGCCCACTGAATGCTGTCCTCCGCCTTCAGCTCTCGACTGTCCTGGCTGTCGAAGGCTGCCAGCTTCGAATGCAGCTCCATTTGGAAAGCCTCACTCAGCGACGGCTCGGCTGCCCTCAGCAGTATGCTGCCCATCAGTGGAGGAGAGTCCTTGGGCAGTGAAGGAGGGGATAATGGCTGTGCAGGGACAGCCTGTCCAGCTGTGTTTTTGTCAGAAGTCTCAGCAGAGAAAAGCTCTGCAGTGGTAAACGGTGTCAAACTAGTGGCCTTTCCACATTTGATAGGTGACACAGCTTGTGTTGGTTTATCGGAGTAGGAATAGGAAGTGGTCAGCTTCTTGTTTTCCATTCTTTCTCCAGCAGCCAGGCTGAAGTCTGTGGACAACAAAGGAGTGTTCAGGCCCATGAAGGAGGCAGAGAGGAGGTCAGAGCCGTTGGTTTTACCGCAGACGCTTCTGGGGCTCCTCTTTAACGTGGAGGCTTCTGCCCCGGCAGGCGAGTCATCGAGGGGGAAGGCGTAGGACGTGTCGGGGAGGCTGCACTGGAAAGACATGGGGTCGAAGTCCAGGGAGGCCATGCCGATGTCTGGCGGGCTGAGGTCGACGTCTTCACCTGCTGAGCGTGGAGGGGAGATGAGGGCGGGCACACAGATGGGCCCGTCGTCCCCGTCGCTGTCCTCTGTGGCGTCCAAGTTGTCGTAGGAGTTGCAGTGCTGCCGGCTGTCCAGGAGCTCGCCGTTAAAGGAGGCTGACAGGGCGTCACTGCTGGAGCGTGGCCGCCGAGGACGGTACACCTTGGACTCTCCTAAAGGAGATAAATACACTTAGTTCTGTGAAACCATTTCATGTTTATGATCAATTTCAAATCAATAGCATATTAGTAAATGAATGCAGTAGCACTTTGCTCGGGCTCCTTCCTGTGGCGTCGGACAGACTGGACAGAAGTTATTCCATTTCTTAATAGTGTGGTGGAAATGTTTCTGTTTTCTGAGTCAAAAAGCTTTTCAGTTGTACAGCTATTTTATTGATCAGCCGTACAGTCGTGTCCTGAACGTTTCTGAGGCTAAAGGATGAGGATGTGACGGCGCCAAAAGACAGACATACATATATGGATGATAAAGAGACTGGTCTGTTGTAAATGGACAAATGTGAAGAAGGAACAACTAAACTATGCCTGCAGTTTTCAGATTTACTGGCCTGTTATGGACCCTTTGGAAATTCAAGTAGAACACATTTTTGCAGTTAAATATTTTTTGTCATCTGACTGTATTTTGCCTTCAAGGCTGATATGAAAGTTAATGGTCTTTTTGCATCTGAAACTCTAATGGTACTTATTATTTCTGTTCTGAGCATATGAAAAATGAGCCTCTGAAGTTGATACTTAATTTTGACGCCTTTGATGGTTTTATTGGAAATCTGTAATTCAGGAAGGACACTATTAAAGGACACTATTAAAACCACAGCATTTGCATTTCAGTATAATTATACTTTATATGTGTTGATGCTACATTAATTCTAAGGCTAGTCATTTTAAATTAATCCATCATTGCCTCAGTCTGAGGATAAAAGTAATTCATCACAGCAAATTGCGCAAGAAAGTAAAAGGACAAATGCACAAAACTAGACTGCACTGTAAAAGTATCTGTAGTATGCTGTGTGGGAAAAAAAAAATCACAAAGAGGCAGGTAATTACCTTCAACATTGTGCAGGGAACTCAGCGACTCCTCACTTTTGGCTGATCTTAATGTGGCCGTGTCCCCTCTGCCTCCTGAAACATACCAGGTAAAAAAAAGACATGAGGACTCCACTTTATTTGTATAAAACAAGCTCTTCTGAACTCATTTTTTCAGAGGATACAAAGAGTGTCCGTAGAGAGTGAAGGACTTACCAGCGAGAGCCATGGCCTTCAGTTCGTTGGGTTCACTGGGGTTACGATGCAACTTGCGCTTGGACATGGAGGAAGACTTTCCCAGGTTAAAGAAGGATCGCCAGCTACCCACAGGAGACTTCTTTGATTTAATAGGAGGCCTTTTCCTAAGATGGGGAAAACATTAAGTAAAACTGTTGACTAACCTGTGTCATTTTTCATATTTCCTTCATTTTTTAAAGTCCCCCTGAATAAGTCTTTTTTCATGCTCTTTAAGTGTCACTGTGCAGAGGGTTTCATCATGTCCATCTGGAATTTAAGGGGTGGACCTACAAACAAAACCTGTGTCACCAAAACATTTTACAACCCATTAAAGCCAAGTGTGAATCTTTAACAAATGCAATGTACAGACATGATATCATTACTCCTCATTGCTTAAAAATGACTTATACAGTAGTATAAATCAAATTGTGTATGCACAATCTCAAATATTATCATGAAATTTTTTGTTTCAAAATGTTTGGCTGCGTCAGACAGACAAAAACAAACGCAAGAGATCTTTTTGTTTAATGTTAACAAAAAAAATTTAACTAAACTAAATACAAGCCATGCCCTATATGTATCTCAAGGGGCATTATCTTGCTGAAACATCCAGTTTTGACCTCGACAGGACAGAGCATGTGCAGAAGGGGAGCGTGTGGGTTTGAAGAATGGAACAATACTTGGCTGAGTTTGACTTTAGAGTGAATCTTAACGCAATATATCACAAATGCATGGGGTGTCCAAAATCATTTAGTGGAAAACCCTATCAGACATTATTGTTCCAAGATGTTGAACCTGGTCCTGTGTCTCTCCAGCAGAGGGAGACACATCCTATATTATTAGTACAGCTCAACTGAAGATATGAATTCCTCTTTTTTATGCTGAAATGAACAGTATATTTGCTCGATATAACACTATAAATCATATGACACGGCAGTAACAGGAGGAAACAAACCTCTCAGTGGGAAACTCGATGACTGTGTGGAACTTTCCCTGCAGGGCGGCTGGACCTTCGCCCACCTCGATGTACTTGCTGTCTTCTGTGACTGGAGAGTTGATCTGAGCCTGAGTCCTGGCCTGGGCCTCCTCCAGACTCAGCAGTTTAGTGGAGGGCGATGAAACCAGCAGGGACTTTGGCCGTGACAATGAGTTGTGACCTGGTGATAAAAAGGCGGAAGAGGTTAACAACCGAGGCCAAGCATCCGCGGGTAGTGTGAAGTAGTCTCGTCTGTCGGATGTCTGTTTGTACCTGCTCCTTCTCGTATTAGCGAGCTGAGTTTAGTGCTGAAGAGAACGTCCACGTGGTTAAGAATGAACTCCACTACCACCGACTGGATTCGGACTTCCATGAAGGCTGCTGTGCCGCTGAAACACGCTGATTCAATCTGTTTTGACCTGAAATAACAGACAAGCAATACAGGGAAGAGCGGTTATAGAAGTATGTAATATATGTAACCGTCATATCAATGTCTTCTCTTCACATAAGGCTGTGTAATATGACCAAAAATCTCATATCTTGACACTTATCAGTTAATATCCACATAATAAATGCTTTATATAAAATAACTACATGTATAATGCACACAAAGGTGAATAGAAAATGCTTCTCAATTATTAGTGCAAGCAAATATAGACATAAAATTTGAGTATGGTCAAAAATATCATAACTAAGGAGTATTATGTACAATATAATAGTACAAAAATGGCTGAAATATTAGTATAACAATCCAAATGTGCACACGAACACTAACATATTGCAACAAATAAGGCTCACAATAAATGGAACACATAAAATATTACTAGAGAAGAGTGATTTGTGAAGACTAAGAGCAAGCTATTAAATTAAAAGCTTTATTCCATCATCACATTAGATTCTAAACAATGAAAACATCAACCATTGGAACGTGATCCCACCTCAGGAGGTTTGGGGCCCAGACGATGGCCAGGTTCTTGCTGTGCATGTTGGTGATGTAGCTGAACGTCGCCAGATGGGAGAGGTGCCTCATGAGGAACTCCAGGGTCCTTGAAATCAAATATTCATTTATTCAGATTTAATTGGCTCCCGCTACTGATGTACGGCCAATGATAGAGACACTTCTTCCGACCATCAGTTTTTATTCTGTGCTAAAATCACCGTGGATTATCACTTAGGAATTTGCATTTGTATGCTTTCACAAAGGACAGGCAATACAATTCATCTTCAACAACTTTAGAGTCAGCAGGGAGCAGTTAAATGATTTCTTAGAAATGAAGACTGGCATTGGGAAAACTTTTGCTTTTAACACTAGCAGACGCTAACTGCTGCAACACGAGTGAAGTGAATTTGGTATCTTGATGAACCAACTCATCAGTTTTGCATAATAAACCTAAAATGTGAATCTGACTGTATTCTTGCAGCATCTTAAGGCTACCAAAAGGGGGCAGTGTGGCGCCATACTTACCTGTAATGCGGCGGAGGAAGCTGCTGGATGACATCATGGATTTTGATGAGTCGTTCTTCATCCGTTGCTGCTGATACGGCCTCCTTCAGATTAAAAACAAAGGGAGAGAAGGTGAGAATCACGAAACGAACAACAAGACAAATCAGGGCATCAATGTTCAACTGGTCCACTTGTCGGATCAGGTTCAGGCTGCTATAAACATCACAAAATAGGACATCAGTCTGCAACCACAACCACAACCCACCACCCCTCTCTCTCAGCAGCTGCCATAACAACCAGCAAACATTTACTTCATCCACTGGGACGGTTCTGCAGTGTTTGGAGTTTCATTCGGAGTCACACATACAGTGGCTTGCTGCATTTGTAAGAACAGGGTGTGTCGTGTACAATGATATTATTTAAAGGGTGTTTGTGGTGCATAACTGGAAATTAATTAAACAGACAGTGTGTAATTACTGCCACTAGGGGTCTCTCAATCAAAGCAGCAACAAAAACATGTAGCAGATGAAGCAGTGAAGTAGCATTGGATGGTTTCATCATTTCACCACCACTGACCAGGATGTTTACTGGTTTAATCATTCTGAGTTATTTAGGAACATTGTCACACTATCAAGAACCAATTCAAAACAACACTGCATACATCACATCCTACAAACAACACTTAATAAAGAGTCCATCTCATTGGGGAAATAAACATTTTTTCACCGTTTTTCTTCCAGATCTTTTTGGTACCAGTCATCTTTTCTAGAAGATGTACCCGTTTGACAATTTCCACTTGCAAATTCTGATGTTATAGTGCTGTAAAACTCATTTCCTGGTCCAAACAGTCAAGCCTAAAAGCCAGTTCAAGCTCAGAGGGGATTGTGTTTTTGCTGTTGCTGTTTGTTTTTAGTTGCTTGTTTTTTGTTTTGGTTTTATGACTTAGGTATTTTATAATGTTGCTTTTTTATTACTTTGTATTTTTTTCTGTACAGCACTTTGGGCCTCTATAGTTGTTTTAAAATGTTCCATAAAGTTAGATAGGATTGCATGGTCTTATTGCAGCAACTTGGGTTGGATTCCTGGCCTGGGTCTTTTGCTGCATGTCCCCCTGTCTCTTTCCACTGTATGCATGTCCAATAAAGGCAAAAATGGCCAAAAAATATCCTTAACTCAAACACAGCGATTAGTGTAATTTTCCAGTCTGTGTTTTAGTTAGTTTAGTTATATGTGATTCACAGGACAGACTTACTACTGAATAAAATTCTTAAATAATGTAAATGGAACGTTTATATTTCAACCTATTAAGCATCTTAAATACTGTTTCAGCTCCTGGTTCTTTTAAAGCAGAGTATATCAAATGAATGAATGAATATGTATGTTTTTTTCAATAACTTATTCTTTAGGTCAGTTTATCAGCTCATACGGGGCAAATAGGTATATGCACAATTCAACATGTACATTTTGTACTAAAGTATTAGAAACTGTCTCATCATATGCACAGTAGGAACGATTTTAGGCTCAAACAACACAGTCACAGTCAAAGAAGTAGAGGATTTTTCACAATTGAGGTGCAGAAAGAGAATGTGTTGTTATGCAAGTGTGTGTCAGTGTGTGTGGGAAAAGATGAGAGACAAAAGGATTCATTGCATTAATTATGGGGGCCCATCTTTTTAGTAAATATTCCCTTTTGAAAGCTCAGGGAATATGGAATTTGTTCCATATAATACATTTCCCTGACTCTTTGGATCCATGTGTTATATGTCAGTGGCTCTAGGTTCATCCACTTACTAGTAATACATTTATTTATGTGCTGGAGTAAATAATAATATTTGGAGGAGAAATTTCCTGCCTTTTTGCTCAGTTGTGTGTTCACATAAATGTTTACTTCATTTACCTTCCTCTGGACTGGACAGAACAGATAAAGATCAAACAAATAATACACAAAGTGTGAGGATGTGAAACCCCTGATAGAAGCTTAGTTTACAATGGCACAGTTTATTAAAAATATAACATTGGTTCATTTTCTAATATTTGACACAGGTGGAGTGAAAGCAGAAAAGAAACTGCAAAAAAATAAAATAAAATAAATGAAACTTTCTGGAGAAAACAACCAGACCACTGTTGAACTGAACCTAAATGACTCAATAAATTAATATCAAAATGAACATTAAAGTAGCCATAAAAAAGGACATGATTAATATTTTTCTTCGTCCTCAGTTATTTAGGTGAAAAGTATAGAAACCAGTATTAGAGCTACTTTTTTCCAAATATAGATTTTCACAGATCAGTCAATGATTTATCATGATTTAGCGTTTTTATTATATTCTATCGTTTTTTAATCTATGTGTTTGATTGTGCTAATTACTGCTGCAAACCAAATGTACCCTTGGGTTCAATAAAGATTTAGATTTTATATGAAGATACGATACCACTGACTGGCGGACCAATGAAATGGGCCAAAACACTAAATAAAATTATAGATTGTTGGAAACATTTATGTAGAATTTAAATACACAGGTGTGGAAAAAAACAACAGAGAGATTGTCCTTCAAAATGACACGTTACATCTTTATGTTGAGAAAATATTAATGAAGTTGCTGTAGTTCTAATAGAGATGAAACAGACTGCGAATGAAGCCGTCAGTCACTGTGTTTGGGGATTACTGGACGTCCCTGGAGCCTCATTAAACATCTCAACAAAAATTCAAGAGCTGTAATAGTTACCAGACTTGTATTAACACATTAGTGAGAGAAACTGGTGTGAGTGTTTTATGAGAGTGCGTGGCAGAGGTTTTGCTTACAGAGAATTTCTCGTAGAGCTGGTAGGTGAGCAGGGGGTTGGGCAGCTCTCTGAAGTAGAGCTTACAGAGCGAGCCGACGCAGTGGATGTCCTGGATGTAAACATCTTTGGTCAGGTCGGGGATCTGCTCCGAGTCAAACTCGTGCCTGTCGAAGGGGGAAAGAGGACAGAAACTCATTCACACCGTCAAGTTATTTCAAGTGAAATGAGTCAGTGATTGGACTGCTGGACAGGTTTATGACATGCACGGAGAAGAGCTGCATTCTAAGGGTGGTTTCGGGGAGACAAAAGCACTGGGAAATGCCAGAGCGCCTTCACAGCTGAACAGAAATTATTCCCTTTTGAGTCCAAATACTCAAAGTTCACATTTCTCGCAGTTTACAAGCCAGAAACGCTGTAAAACTCCTGATAAGTGACATACAACTTCTAACCCTGACAGCACTCGACAGTAAAAGTGCTGATGAGAAACAACTGTTGCACTGCGAGCCATAATGTGTTTCCTTTATTTTACACATGCAATAATTCTGGATGGAATTCATGTATTATCACACTCGGAGACGTTGGCTGAGGCTGGGTTTAGATTTATGAGCTCCCCCTATGGCCAAAGATGTTTCCATAGAAGAGGCTCAGAGTGGAGACGCTGAAGAAAAACACACCACAGGCATCACCACTAATGTGTTCTTCAATCAAATATGTCACAAGTTAAAGCTAATAGCGAGTGTCTATGTGTCACCTACCGCAATTTCTGGATGTTTGAAGCGATACCGGAGAGGCGGTAGATCCCGTCCACCACGCCGTGCTTCTCGATGAACTCCGTACAGCTCTTGAGGACCTGGGGAACTGTGAAAAAAACAAACAAAACAAAAAAAGTCAAAGTCATCACCCAACCCGTCTCATTCAGTCAATATTTGTCCATTTGTCTTCACCGAGCGCTCGAGGGTCAAGAACAGGACAGTTTGTGTTTCTGAAGTGTGGAGCCCGAAGTCAAGAGGCTCAGAAGGAATTATTGACACATGACATGAGAATTACTGTCATGTTTTGAGCATGTTTGGAAAGGTTGAAGACTGGAAATGCATTTTCTGCTATGGGCTTTGGTTTGACCCAAAACCTCTTATTTTATTTATTTTTTTAACATCAGTGTAGTTTTTCTTAAAAAAGTAAAAATACTAGGGAAAGGAATTACATCAAGGCTAAAACAGTCCAGTTTCCATCCAAATATACACCATTAAAGAAAAGCTAATTTCATGCTAATTATGCACATATACAGAGCTGGATCATCTGCATAAACAGTAAGTGCATATTTTAACTAAAAAACAGACATTAATTAATAGTGATGAAGGATCTGTATTCATAAGCTTAATGGGAAAATTAAAGTGGATTTTAGACTCAATTTAGTTCCGTTCAGTTTTATTTATTTAGTGTCAATCACAATACATGATTATCTGAAGGCATTTCACAAATTCAGTTCAAGGTCTTAACACACTATATGCAAACCCAAGCAGTTCACCGTTACATTGCTAATATCACACAAATGTAGTTTTCATTCTGTCCCAAACTGTAAGTACTTTGAGAATATAAGGCTTTATCAGCTCTATAATCAGATGGTGACGTCTGAAAAGGTGTTATTTAAGGACTGGGAAACATAGTTGAAACAATTTCAAACAGAATGAAGGACAAGACAGAGAGTATCTGTGCTTTGAGATCTCTTTAGCTATTGTTAATTTACTTTTAAATTATTACACAGAAAAAATAGAATTTTAGTTGGGATATAGTCCTTGAGCTGACAAATGCAATCTGACATCTGTGATCTTGAATTTTTTCAAATCAGTGAGAAAACATAAGTATAAGGAAGGTTTACCTTAGCCAACAGGGTTTAATATTAGGTTTTTTAGGACCATTATGAACTTAAACCCTGATGCTTTAGATGTGAAAACAGAATATTGGGTGTATGACAAATTTTCTGTTATCTTTTAACAACTTCTTCTGTGACTCTAATGCTTTTATACCCAATATTTTTTAACTTTTATGAAGAGTTAGCTTTACGCTACAAGTATCTGGTAGACGTCTGCTTCCTATTCATATAGTGTTCAATCTCCATGTCTTATTACAGCATTTATCTACTACTAGCGCTTTCTAGATGTGGTAGTTTTTATGGTGGGGAGAACTTCATTTTCCATCATGCAGCGTGGTACTGCGCTTCCCATCAACCGTCATGGGCATAGCACCGTGGCTGTACGGCTATTGTATTCCAAAATTACTAATATCTCCCAAAATATTGGTCCGATCAACTTGCCGAGATATTTAATGTGGAGATGGGACTATTCCACAACTGTAGGTGCCAAATTGGCCAGTTAAAAACTCAGAGCTGTGCAGATACACACACAGACAGACGCTCTGAGACTTTCTAGTATTATGACATAGATTAGTTTCCATTGATCTTCACACATGGTGGCATTTTTTTGCGTTTATGCTCATTTTTTGCATGAATTCAATGACTGTCTCCTCATTCAGTTATATTTAGTAATTTATTCACAGAATTTCCAATGGACTATTCCAACACCGACTTACGCTGTCTCTACCAAGAGAAAAAATGTCTTCAGTTTTACGTTTAGAGTCATTTCTTTATGGACAAGCTGAGAATATCTATAAAAACAGCTGGATGTAAACACACCCACAGATAACGATAAGAGATAACGCGTTGCTTTTTACTGAGGCATCCAGTCATTTAATCTCAGCTTCAAAGCACGTTCTCAGCGTCTGTGTTAGAAATGAACAACAAAAAAAAAACTGGGAAAAAAACCTCCAAAAAACACATCTTTCTCTTTCTCTTTCAGTAACCATGAATCATAGAGACGGGTTATTTATCCGAGAGTGTGTGTATATGGAAGATAAGGACTGTGTCTATGTGTCTGAGGAGGTTCCCAGGCCTCCCACAGCTCACACATCATTCAGAGGATGACAGAGAGTGGGACACTCGCCGAAGCAGCTGTTCAGACAAATTCCTCACATAGCGCAAGAGAAAACAAGGCGAGATTTGAGGAAACTTGTTGGCATTCTCCGGCGGAGGAGTGGGCAGTGAGGGTGGATAAATCCTCTCTTCCTTTGCCTCGTCTCTTCGCTTACATGAGATTTTGTTATGAGATCATCTTATCCCCAAAACCCAGTTCGTCTGTGTGGAGTCGACGCTCGCTGCGCGGCAAGAATTTCTCCTTTCAGTTTCTGGTCAAAATGGCAGCTTTCAAAGTCACTGCAGTCGACTGATGTAAAGGACTATGCAGATAAATATGATCCTGTTAACCCTTTTAAGACTGCCATTATAACAGGCCGCCTAGGTGTCTTCATATTTTCTTTCCATAACGAAACATTTTGAGATTGCAGAAATAAACTTTTAACTATTTTATATCTGGTCAAACATGCTTTTTGGTCTTGAACATTCAGTATCCATATTATGGCTTCATATTTTTTGTCATTTCCTAGCGTTTTTTTTTTTGCCTGTGTGGAAGTCTCTGAAACAGTTCCTTTCTACTTGCAATACAGTCCCATATTGCTGCCGTAAACTTTATATAGTGTCAGAAAGCTCAGGATCTCAGCTTTTCAATGCTGCTTGAATTTTGTGGATAGACAGTAATTTGAATGCTGTAAAGTGCAAAATGCAGCGCCGGAGAGATTCCCGTTGGTAAAGGGTTAAAGTCAGTTTCAGGATTTTAAATGATATCAGAGCAGAAACAAATGAAAACCTTTACTTTGTTACTTTGTCCAGGCAGAGTTTTAGTTCTGTTTTTCTCCAAGACATAGAAACTGCAGAAGTCAAAGCACCTTGACTCTTCGACCCAGTAAAGTGTGACAGAATTGCTTATCTCTTCATGTCAAGGTAAAGCAGGATTTACAGAGGTCGAGGATTGACTTCTTCACCCATGAATGTGACTGTGATGCAGAACTGACCCGTGGCCCGCAACAGGACCTGGTTTCATCACACCGACGCCGTTTGTGTCTACTCTCGGCATCTGAGCCACTTCCATGAACAAATAGGTTTTGAAGTTGGTGTCAACATTAATTGAAGACGTATTGATCAAGGCTCAGCAAAGCGGTAACCTCATTACGCTGGTTCGACCTGATGTAACAGTGTAATCATGACACCATTACAGTACCGCGCCTCTGATGGCGCCGGGAATCAATGTGTCGGTAAGGGCTTAATGCAGGTACAAACTTTACCCCAGTAAGTATCCTATAGGATGAAAAAGCTGGCAATGTGTTTACTTATAGTATGACCGTTTGGTTTTTTGAAGGCCTGTTAAAGCATCAGCTCGAGTCTGTCAGAAGGAAGCAACAGGTGCACGAAGGGGCTTGAATGTTAAACAATAATAATCAGCATGTTCACTGTTTGAACCTCATGGATCTGGATTTTTAAAAATATAAACCATAAACTGCATTTTAGACGAGGAAATGGAGCAGAAATAGACAAAAATAAAATACCATTAAGTCTTAAAATTATTACACTTGGAAAACTCTGCATAATGGGTGCACTATATTATTACTGCACCAGAGTTGTGTTGCAGTTACTCAACTCTGCTTTCTGTTTTCAACATAAATACTACCATCAATCATGACTGAAAATCCTGTTTTTCCACTTTGCTGGTTTTTCTATATCAATGTTGAACAACTATCAATGAAACTGGACACTTTATGGAGATTCTTACAATGCATAAAGCAATGACTGTAAGACAAAATAATGTTGAGCTACAATACTTTTATTGCTTTAGTTGCTCTTGGGGCTTATTATATTATTTAAGAGAATCAAGATTAAACTGAATTTATCATAAATTTAGGTAAATCTAGATGAAGGTATGAGTTTTCTTCATGAAGATGTCAAGGTGAGACTTGAAATAAAACACTGACAAATAAAAAGCTGGATTTTATCTATAATAGGGTTATTTTTTGGGTCCAGAGCTTCTGTGGGGTTCAAGAAGTTTAATGTACGACTTTTTTAGACCATTATGAATGTTGGACCTACAGTATTTCGTGTCCCGTTGTACTGGGGCTGGACATTGGCAATGCTCCCGATGTGAAAACAGAACAATAATAGATGATGGCAGGCAATTGCTAGTGTTTTCTTGTAAGTGGAGGCTTTGTGTTAGTCTGGTTTTCTGTGTGCCTCTAATACCTTTAAACCCAAAGATCCAAATTTGAGTGTTTTCTTGGACAAGGTACAGCGGGTTTCTTTTCTTTTTTTTTTTTAAACCAGGCTTCAATGAAATAGTAAATCATTTTTAAGAGCTGTCAAAGCTGTGTTTAAGACATTTTAACGTGTTCAGTGCAGATCACTGGATTTTGCGCATCTTAAAAACTGGAATTATCTATTATCTATCATGAAAGGTCCCAGGGACAAACAATTTCACATATAAAACACTCTATATACTCTATGTAAGCGACACAAGACAGTAAAAGTGGAATAAAGGAGTCACTGCAGTGACACAGAGGAACCCTGTTTGAAACCCTCTGTTTCTCACCGTCATGGCCTGAGTTGAGGAGGTGTTCCCCGAGGTCGCAGCCGAACACCCTCTCCCGGAGGATGCCTCTCTGCTTCAGCTTCTGTTTGGTGGGTCTGGACTTCATGAAGGAGCGTAAGAAGGTGATCAGCTTCCCGTGCTTCTTAGACACTGAGGAATGAAGGAAGAGAGGAAGGGAGGAAGGACAGAAGGCGGGGGGGACACATGTTAGATACCTTTCACAGATGTGAACTACTCTAACTGTGGCTTTGGCTCAGTTTTCACACACAGACCATGCACTGGTATGAAACCCCATACGAGCTGCTCAAGTTTGTCCCATTGTGCATTTCAGCTTCATTCTAATGCAAACCCTTCCTTTATGCGTGTGTAGTTTCCTTGAAGCGCAAGCTTCACTCTTAAATACCACCTCCCAGGCAACTACAAAGGAATCCTCCACATCCAATACCAGTATCCTCCGCTCCCCTTCAAAACAAGACAAAAAAAAGGAGCAGACCTACTTAAAAAACCCAAACCGCATTAATCAGATACTATGTCTGGGAAAGGGTCGTAAGCTTCTTAAACTACACACCAGTTGTTTTCTCTGCTCTGGGGAGATGTGAAGGACTATCAAATGAATCAAACAATCTGCATTTTTGCAGAGGACAAAGGAGCTCGCCCAGACAACAAACATTTGCCCAAAAATCTCCAGTGAAAATCACACACTATCAGGATGCTGCTGAAATGACAGGAGCTGGGTATTTTTCCACTCAGTTCTGTTTAACCTCTGCTGTCACTGCAGTGCAGATACAATCAACTTCTCTGGATAAAATGTGACTGATTTCATTTTTACAGCATATTGTCTGGTAGATGTCATTCACCAGTCTTATTAAAAAGACACTGCCAAAATACTTTGTGCGTGACATCAGAGAAACTGTGACTGTACACTGGTTCAACCCACCTCTTTCTCTTCACAGCCAAGACAAGTGTCACAGTAAATGTCACATGATGTTTCTTTTTAATCAGATATCCTCCAATAAGTCAGTCAAATGTTACAGACACTGCACAGAAAAACTGTTGTTTCCTTGGGATAAATATACAGATTAATCTCAGCTTTAAAGATTTATATTTCCTGACAGAAATGTCTTTGTCTATGACATTTCAATGTGCTGTGGTTTGTATGATGTGCTCAGTTTTACTCTGAATATCTGCTCTTAAAACACTATCAGTTGCCTTTTCTCTTTGTTCTTCCTCCGTTTCATGCAGAGTGAAAAACCACTGACGCACATTTCAAAAAGAATACACCATTTTCATCTCTTGTCTGCCTTTAACTCCTGCTACTGCTTCAATGGAGATATTCTCATCTCATCTCTTTTATCCTTTGTGAACTCGCATCACACTGCCCTTCACGTTGACTTTCCTCTGCAACTTTATAATTCTTTTACTCTGCCTTTTCCAAATCCCAAAAAACAATAAGACATCCTTCTGCAGTCCAGCCTCTTAAAATCTGAACCAGTCCTGGTGTTGCACAAACTTGTCGGATAATCTCATTCACCGTCTGATCTGTGATCTTTTTGTTCTGCTGAGTCTTGAAGCTGCGCAAACACCTGAAACTTTCGTTAATCTTCATCACACCAACATGTCCTCGGAGAGTTATCTGGAAGCGGAAAAACAGCTGTCACGTCAGTTTTTTTTTTTTCTTCGCAGGCAAATTCTTTTAACTGATTATAAACACAGTCACGATCACAAGCCTCCCTCTTCTCTTCTGCCCTTCACCAACTTGACATCATATTTATTTTATCCCGCTCTACACTTGGTGGGGAAGAAACAAAGGGACAGGTTGCAAATTGAGGAATAAATCATTTAGGGATCGCTCAAATAAATGACTAATCTTTGGAAATATGGCGCTTCTCTTCAAGCCAAGCGGAGATCTGCTTCCAATACAACGCTAATGAAAGTAGGCCACTGCTTACAAAACCCTGTGCACACACAAAACCAGCTGAGTTAAACAAACCTAAAACAAAAATACACCACAAAGTCTAACGCCAGCATCTTTACTGGGCTTTTGAAGCTAATAGTCATCAGAAGTGATGATAGTAAGATGAATTCCTCCATGAAACATAAGGGACATAGTGTCACGAACCATAAACACAAGCTGTTATGAATATTACTACAAAAAGCAGCCGCTGGGAGACATATCCCTCTAGCCTGAGGACTATTAGGTAAAAATTAATGAGAGTCTGCCTGCTCTGAAAGCTAAATATACACTGCGGAGGTAAACTGTATGCAGCCCATTAAATTGACAGTCCAACGAGTCCATTTAAAATGTATAGATGCAGACTGGAGGAAAACTAATGAGCAGGTGAGAAGAGAAACCTACTTTGTAGTTGAATCAATTCAACACATTCTCATTGTGCTGCTGGAACATGAAGAGTGTGAATATACACTTTTATATAAGACTTTTTCATCTGTCATAGTCAAGTTCTTAAATCAAACAAGATGTGAAAAAGCAACTGTAACTGCACTAAATACTGTGAATCTCAAGCGTTAAAGGAGCAATACTGTAAATCCCCCGTGTATTATGTTAAATGTAAATTTTATTTTGATTACAGGTGTAAGAAATGCCAGTATTACACGATAAAATGACATGACATCTTAATATTTTTAATATTTGCAATGGAATACTTCAATGACATTTAAATAGTTAAAAAAAAGAGGTGAATTTGGCTCTTAAGTTATATTTAAGATCTGCAGTAATTACCTTTTTATTAAGGAACTATATTAATACGAAACAGATTCAAAGGTTGGTTGCAAATAAGTGAAAACTAGTGGAGATATGCTGTTAATAGATTGTTTGTTTGGTTGAATAAGACTTTTCAAAATCCCATGAACTTAAAAGTTTTCACATCAATCTTTTTTTTTTTGAGAAAATTCATGACATGAACTTGGAGGTGAGTTTTTATGAAACGATCCTGATATTAAAATTTAACAGTGCATATTTAGAGGGGATTGTTAAAAATGACTGAGTTGTTGGCAGACTGTTTTACTGAAACAGTGGTCTGACTTGGAACTACATTTGGAGATCAATGCATAAAGTGCATCTCACATTGTTTGCTTTTTTTCCTCAACTAAAGCAAATGGCGTTCCATAAATCAGTCAAACGTTACAGAAACGGAGTCAGACAAAAGATCATATAAGTTTTAAAACCAAATACATTTTTCTCTTGGTTCATGGGGGGCTTAGGCTGTGGCTTTGATTAAAATGCATTTTTGCTTCATTTTTGACTTATATTATAATATTTAGACACAAATGAGAAGAACTGTTGTTATTGGTGCAGCATGAATGAAACAATGTTTAGAGTTGAGCTTTAGGATTTTGGTAAATGGATGTAATGAAGGTTTTAAAGAGAAAATCCTTCAAGTTGGAAGGTGGCTTTGTACGGATGGACCCTAATACTAAACTTTAACTGTTCACATTTAAGAAGATTGTTAAAAGTGAGTCAGCCATTGGCAGCCTGCGTTCGTGAAACAGCGTTAAACTTGGCTCCTGTTCACACGTACACATACACTACACTGTTCAAGTAAACAAACCCCTGGAAGGAAAGGCTTAGAATGACCTCACTCCTTCGAGTACAGAAATAAAGTTGGAGACTTAACTTTCGATTGTTGATTTTGTATTAGGTGCCGTTTTCATGAAGCAGCACAATCAATTCTGCATCAACAGTTGGCCTCAGCGCCAGCATCTGTAAACAAGACCCATCGTTCCATTTCAGGGAAAAGCAGTTACAATTCACCCCTCGGGGAGAAATTCCTTCAATGCTGCTGTACCCGCAGACAAATCCGCTGAGGCAGCTTTGTTTACTCACTGTTGAGGCATCAAAAAGGGCCCTCAGTATCATGTAGGGGCTGAGTGGGGGGTGTGGGGGGGTGGGGACTGTGCAACTGTATTGGCTTACACCGACAGGTCGCTTTCATTCAGGAGGCCAGGGCGACTATAAGACGTGAGGAAGAGGAGTGCGTTGACGAGCATGACTCTCTGGATTGTGGACAGAGACTCCCATCTGCTTACTGTCAAGGCCGTGCAGATGACAGCCTGAGGGCCAGCGGCTCTTAAAGCTCGTTCAGCACTGAAACTGCCAGCACAATAACTCTGACATACACTCTGCTGAAATCCAGCTGGCGAGAGGCATTTAATTTAAAGCACCGCGGGCGTGATAGAGCTTAAAAGCCATCGTCTGTCTTACTGTCCTCGGTGACACTGATGATTACAAGATTTGTGTGCTTTACACAAGCAGAAGAGAACAAATGGTTTCTGTTTCTATGGAATATATCTGTACGTGTGTTATTTGATACTCAGGGAGAGGGTTGGGGGCCCAGATAGTCATGAGAGCGAACAGGCCCCCGGTGGCTGGCATTTGCATGGATAACGGATAAACTCTGAGCGAGATAACGCCGACGGGGGACGCTTAATGCTCAAGGAACACTGACGGTTCAAACTATGACGAGGCTTTTCCCCCCAGAGAGCGCAGCGAGAGCCTGGAAGACGACGAGCGGGGGGGTGAGGAGACACGAGGCCAAGCATTACAGAAGAAACAATTACCGACGTAATGGCAAACATCATGCTCTCTTTCCCCCCGCTCCTACCCAAAACCGACTGCCTGATTCCATTCAATTAGCGAGGAACTTCTCAAGGCCAGAAAAAAGGAGTTAAAGAATGTCATAGCAACACAACAGATCATTACTAAACCGGAGCAGTGACACCACACAGCCAATCAGCAAGCTCCAGCCTCAGATACTGGAGAAAAAAAATACACAAGGCTGAGGAGGCGTGACCACAGCGAGGCTCCTCTGGGCTTCACAATAGTGTCCTCACAGCTCAGCTCAGCCTTTTCACTTCAGCCGGCAGCCCCTCGAGACTCAGCGGCCGTGCACGCCCATGTAGGCGGCAGGGCGGGAAATTCAATCAGCCAGTCCCATGAAACACCGAAATCCGCAAAATCATTATGTGACTGGAGTGGGTACAGTTACACAATCAAATCCAGTGTGAGAGCAAGGGTTGAGTAGGACTTGGATGAGGTAAAAATCAACAAATAAAGCGATTTTATGTATTTTAGCTCAGTGGTTCTCAGACTTTTGCCTGCTGGTCATGAAGGATGAAATTAGCACATTACAAGCTCAAGTACCACTTTACTGACCTGCTAAACCCAGTTCGGAAGGACCAGAACCTAAACATTCTTACAAACAAATAATTACACTAATTGTCTATTGTTACAGTATTTTTCACACTAATAAACCCCTATTATAAGCCAACTATTTCAGCAGTTTTGTACAGTTATCAGTATTTGCTATTTTGAACACTTGAATTTAGACTATTTTATTACTTTGACAGGGACACATTGATGATTAACATTGGTGTAGATACACCAGCATTAGCCCAAAGTCTATTTTTCCTCTGTTTTCCCAGACAGATGTCATAGTGTCATCCTAGAAACACAAGTATAAGAGTACAGTTACATTTATGATGATCATTTATAAGTAATATCTGTTAGTTAAGCACTCTTTGGCATTGATTTACTAGTTTTAATGGCTCTGTAACATGTTAGGCAAGTAGTTTTTATCTACTTTCAGCCCCAACATGTGGTGATAAAAGGGTTGAACTGACCTTCCTAGTGCTCTACTAGATGTGCCAGAGTTTAAGGACAATCAGTACAGTTTCAGTTAGTTTTTTTCTTTCACAACAAATGCAGGGTTATTTGATATTTTTAAGCAGAATTTCTTTATTACAAGTTCCACCTAGAAAGTGCAGAACTATCATCTGGGTCTTAACTAACACTGGTCTATAAGTAAAAAACCTCCAGAATAAAAGTAGTGAAACTTTACAAAGTTTGAGTTACTAATAATACATTAAAAATTAAGTCAAAAATCCTGTTTGGCTGTTTTCAAGATACTCTGTATCAAAATGTGAAATTATGAGAAAATGGGTTTTACCCCAAAGGAATATTTGTCTCAGAGCTACCAGATCTACTTCAAAACACTGTCTGTACATAACAATCCATTCACTTTTCAGGTTCTTTATACTGGAACATTTATAAATCCACTGAATAAATAGACATAAACCAATATATATGTGTAATAACACTTTGTCATTTACACTGAAACATCAGCTCACTGGTGCTTTGATCATTTGTCTTCCAATTCATCTTATTAAAGTATGTAAGATTTAGCACATTTAATCTGAGGCACACAATTTCTAAAAAAAAAAAAAAAAAATAGACCAGTGTCAGTTAGACAATGGTCAAATTCCACTTCGCGACTCCTATACATTACAGAAATTAATCCTAAATGTCAGATTGGAGCCACATATTGGTAGCGTTGACTGCAAAACCAGGCATTAGTTCACAGGATGAAAAGACAAGGTAACGACTACAGTAAGAATGTTAAAAAAAAACACAAATTGTCACATCCTGAATGTCTCCTGTTGGTGTCTTTGGATGGATGTTTGGTGAGTAAACACCAGAGCAGTGTCTGCCTGTTAAAAGCCTGCCATAAGGGACAGCGACCTCTGTTCTGACATAAGAGCCTGAGTGTGTGCAGATAACAGGAACTAAATGGCTTATTGTTCCATCTTTCAATGCATCACTGACTCCAACTTCAGCAGAGGGAAGGAGGACACCATACATGTGCCTCTTGTGGTCTGATAAAATAAAGATGCCAAACTTTACTTGAATTAATAATGCAGAAGTAACAGTATGCAGGAAATGGAGCCTTGCAGAATACAATTAAAATAGTGGAATTATAATAATGTAATGTTCCTAAAAATTGCATGAATATTCAACTTATTTCTCTATATAAAGATGAAAAGTCACATGTTCTAAGTTACTACACATGTGAAACGCATGAAGCTGGAAAGAAATGTGTCATTCTGAGAAGGAGCAATATGTTCCACTGTCCTTCAAGACCAAAGCAGCCACTTCTATCATTTTATCCTCCATAAGACACACAGCTTCACCGCTGTTTAGATTCATTTCACAAAGGGATTTCCACGGGGATGAAATCACATGGTAAATTAAACTTAATACAGTTGAAACCGGTTTACTTTCTTACCGCTGCTTCATAACGCCGGACTTGCCTTGAGGGTTTATGACAGGAGTGAAAAAATAAAAGAAAAAAGTCCAAAGTGCAGCTATCTGCTCATCCTTTTGTCCGACCGTGGAAGTGGGTACTTGAAGCGGCGACACGTTTGTTTACGTCGCGAAATGAAAGATAACAAAAAAGTTAAAAGTTTAAAAGAGAGCGATCAGACGAGCGCAGCAGACTTTCCTCTTTGCCCTGTCAGCTACTATCCACGCAGGACTCCGCTTCCCGTGTTGGTTTACGACCCCACACATGCTGCGTTCAAGCACACACGAAAATACGGCAATCCAGTACTCGTTATCCAGTCTCGACTAAATTAAAATCACTTTCGAAGCAAACTTTTAATTAAACAAGTAGTGCATATCTAAACAATAATTTTCACTGTAAATCCTACACCATAAGTATCCTTTCTAAAGAAACAAGTGCAGTATTTTATTAAAGACGAGGCTAAAATGATCAGTGGGATTGCCGTGTTCACATTTATTCACATAACGTTAACTTTTAAGATATTTTGCTTTTTCCTCAATTACAGACTTCAGATAGGCGCTATTAACGTGGCTGATACGATAATTAGCGTGTAAAAACAGTATGTCTGACACCACTTGAACGCATCACAAGAGTCGTGCAGCCAGAAAGGAGCTAGTGGTTAGGGACAGTGGAAAATGCTCCTTCAGACTGCACAGGCGCATGCACATAAGCTCCAAACCAGTCACAACCCAGCTCGTGTTCTCCAAAAGCAGCCAGAATGCATCATTTTTACATAATGTGTTACCAAGCTAATATTTTATTTCACTTCTTATATGGCAGGTTAAGATTAAAATATCAAAGTGTGATAAAACAATGCTTTGTGCTGGTAAACTGTTTCTATGTGGTTTTACATAGCTGTAGTTTCAACAATAACTTCCTTTTTCATTTATATTTCTTTCCTTTTCGACCACATCTCCCATTACAGGTTACATTTGCAGAAGCATCCATTCAGACTTCCTAAAACGCTCCTAAAATGCTGTTGAGACCAAACTCTACGTGATCAAGGTTCATTTAAGAGACCAGACTCTTGCACACTACTGACAGACTGACCCGACCATCACCGGGATGAAATCCTCCGAAAAAAATCACATAAGACGGCCTGAATCTGCCTTTACACATGAGCTCTCCCTTCTGACGGGCCCCTCAGCCCCCTGAAAAGCATTATCTCACTAATTCCTTAACTAGCTTAGTCTCTAAGCATACACATTGAGTCAAAATAAAGTCAGAGTAATTTGTTGTTGGTCCTGAATCACAAGACTGGAGTCAAACTCTTCTCTGCATGTGAATGTTTCATCTGACATGGATTTTACACAGCTTTGTCAGTTTGCACTTTACTTCATCTGCATTTTCTGTTTACAGGCATATTTCAGAGTTTCTCTAAAAAAAACTATTTTTTCCTTAAGTTCAGTTGGAAATCCAGAGGAAAAGAGAGAACATAGAACAGTGTTGATAGTAAAATGTGGCGACAGTGAAGCAGAAGGTGGAATTTTCTTACTAGCTTTCATACTTACTTGCATATTTAGGAAATTTTGAAACCTTTTTAAGACCACTGTAAATGTAAATTAAGACATAATTCATATAAACTGAAATGTTAACAGAATCACTTTTAACTTATTTCTACGAGGAGCCATTTTTCTGATGAGACCAAACTTCACTTTGGTTTACACACTACCTGGATGAAGTGAGTTTATATTAATGGGTTTTTGCTTCCATGCTGGTTTTGTTACAGTGTGATGAATACATAATCCAAACTAACTTCACAACCCAATTTAAACTGAACAACAAAAAACACAACAATGGATAAAACATTTCATGGTCAAAGGTTAACCTGGTTCCTGTTTCATGGAGTTTCTTCCTCAAATATGTGATGAGAACATTCGAGTGTCAAGACAGGTTACGTGTTGTCAGATATCTTCTATAAGGTTAGATTAATATGTGATTTGTGTTTAGAATCCCAGCTCCTTTAACCTGTAATATGATTCCTGATTATTTAGACCTGTGAACCACTGAAAATACCCCAGATCGCTAACACTTTTCACTTTCTCACATACACCAATACAGATTTGTAGACAAATACCTGTACAATCTAAATAAACTCATCCCTGGTTGTTGACTAGAATACAAAGACCTAAAATTCAGATAATTTGAATTGTTGAGGACCATGTGAAACCCTGATACCAGGAAACGCTGTGCCTTCCCTTTCACCACCTATCATATGAGTTGATGAAAGCCTTAGGTTAGAAAATGCAACATACAGCAGCTAGTTAACACGTATTTGAATAATATATTTCACTCCTGGGATGTGGAAAGAATGAGGAAGCATACTTTGCAGCTGCATGCACAGCAGCAGAACGTCACGCCGGGAACATCAACAAGGCTGCAGCCTGTTCCTTAAACACAGCTGACACGAAACAGACTTGTTTAAGTAATGAGGCTCCGATGTGATTTCGAATAATTATGAAATGCAGGACAGTGTTGTAACCAGAAAAACTCATTATCTCAAGTTTCGCATGTTTTATATCAAGTCCAAGAAACACAGAAGGAAGCAAATGAGTAAAAAAAGATCCTTGTGGAACAGTCTGGTTTGTTGGTTTGTAATCAAAGGCAGGTTCTCCCCCAAACAAAAGGTGCGGTCAACATCAACAGTGTCTTATTGGAGCTCTGACCGACACATCACACGTGGGGCCTTGCATAGTTTCACAGCCCAGACCCACAGTACCAGGAAATGATCGGAGGTCTTGGGGAACAGGAGGACAAATCTTAGCCTGTCTCATACATTCTCTCCCCATTCCCCTTCCTCTCGCGCTCACATAACCAGCTGTCTTGGCTCATATATGCTCACAGCTGCCCGAATCACTGGTCCCCAGACATGACGAAGTCCTGCTCTGCGTAGTGCAAGAGGGGGGCTCTACATCTGGGTCAGGACCTGGTAGGTCTATTTGACCGTCTGGAGAGGAAAGAAAGCTGAGGCTCTTTATCCAAAGCTCAAAACTCTTTATATTCTGTCGGACATCAACAAAAGAGCTGTTTTTTTTTTTCCTGTTTACAGCTTTCATTGGAGCATGGATGCACTGCATACGAAGCTTCTATGAGTTTCTTTTAAACTGGAACAGTGCAGCATGTTAACAATTTCCATCGTTTTACTGTGAAACGGCAAAGGTTAGTGGTGAGCAGAGTGGATCTAGGCAGTGAAAGCATATTTTTCCAATGCTGTGTGGCTCCCTGCAGGAATGTGCTCTTTCAGTCACCATGGAGAGGGAGACAGAGATTCTTACTGTTGCAGGACAAAGCTTAACGCTCAATGGATGGGTTTACAGGCCCCCTCATTGTAAAAGGATTAAATAAATCAAGGCCGGTCGGGACCTAGCAGTACGGCACCCCTGCCGTGGCCTTTCAGCTCCGACCAAACAGACACACACAAATACAACTGGCCTGGGTCCAGACACAGGGTACATTCAGCCGATTTGAGAAATGCTGTAGTAACCTGGACCAGCCCTGGACTCATTTGCATACACCTTAAGGAGGGGACGCAGAAAGAAAACGTGGGGTACCGTTTTCCCCCACCCACCCCCATTTTACACACTCTATTGTTTTCTTTTACAAACAAATCCCATGCACAATGTACAAACCTGAAAACATTTGCAAAAAGCAACAAAAGTGTCTTTTTGTTTAAAAAAAGTCTCCGCAAACCTGAATAAGCACAACGTTGGATAAGGTTGTGAACAATTAAAAAACACTCCTCCACACTGTCACACTTACTGTAGAAAAAACTTATTTTGCTTTGTCTGACCTGTTGAAGGCTACACACACTAAAACATCATTGTTTAATTCAGTTTTTCAACAGTAAGTTACTCTGGGAACAGTTTATAGTGCATCATACACATTTAAAGATTGTTCAAAGTAAAAAAACAAAAAAAAAAGCTGACAACAAGAAAGAACCAAGACCTGCTATTACTACTACAACCAGATGTACAACCAGGCTTATTGGTCGACCTACGCAGTGCTGAGATAATGAGGATGCATGTGTTTAAGGTCTCAGTTTATTAGTAAAAAGTAGTAAAGTCCTCTTAAAGTACAATAACAGAAAGTGGGGTTTCTTCTGCAAAAAGAGCACCTATAAACTCAGCTGTATTCAGAGTTTTAAGATACTGTGACAGGTTCAGAGATGAGTCGTATTAGTGTCACACAGTGTAAAGTCAAAGCACAGGGGTGAGAGGTTAGCTTTGGTTAGGGGGTGCAGCACACTCAAGGGTAGTTTTTTTTTTTTGTCTACCTGAACTTAGGCTGTAGTGGTTTAGCGGGTCGGCCACCCATGCATTGTCCTGTATTACACTCTCCATCTCCAAGTCTGCATGCAGCCCGATGGACAGATGGACCAACAGACACATGGATGGATGGATGGATGATGGAGACGTGGGAGAACCAGCAGAGGGAGAGAAGCATGTCAAGTTAGAGCACAGAACAAATACGTACTTTGGGACTGAAATTAAAAAAAAAAAAAAAAAATATTTCCAGTTTCAGAAACATGTCTTTACAGGTAAAATTACTTGTTTATTGATATTTTCAATAGACAAGACTGCAATGAGAAGTTGTAAGTGACTGCAATCATCCAAAGTTGATGAGCAAAATGTTAAATCCAAATGTGCATATGCATGTGAGTGCAGCGGGTGGATGCAGAGTGTATACCAACACGCACAGGGGGGGAAGAGACTCCAAGAAGCAGGCTGCAGGCCAGAGCAGGGGGTGGCTGAGGCAGAGGAGTCACAGTCAAATGCAACAAATCAAGACAAATGCTAAGACTACTGCAGGATAAGTCCCTGTGCAGTGGAACAACAACAGTGTTAAACATGCATCGAGTCAGTGGAGACGAGCAATGTAGGCTGGACACACAAACAGGTATTTTATAGAATAATCAGCGTTGCCAGATGGGTAATGTTAAAAGCAGATTGGATTTTGACGGAGATTATCACCAAAAAAAAAACATTCGCACTGGAAAAATATAGTAACGGACCAATGGTTAATGATTTGCTCTGTAGGTTTGATGTTTTAGGTTAAAAGGATCCATGAGTCATAGATATCACCACAACATAATGAAAAGAGATTAATAATTTACTATACTGATCATTTTAAGAGATGAATTAACAGCTACTAAAGTAAAGTGTGACAAATCCTCATAGTATTATACATTTTAGTGGTGATTGTATTCAGTAGAACATTATTATGCAACTTAGAGGTTGACTGATAGTGGTTTAAAGGCTAATAAAATAATGATAGTTCTGAAAAGAATAAAGCAAATAACCAATTAATCATCATTAAGCAAAAAATAATAAATAAGTGATGGAAATCCAACTCAAAGTAATGGTTCAATAAATGTGGAACTGAACAATAACCAAACTGTAAAGAACATAGATAAGGGTGATTTTTTCCATTTTATAGATATTATTTTTCCTCAAAGTCACTGATTCTACTTGAGAAGCCTAATATTAATCATCAGCCGCAATTAAAGTTCTACTGCAACCAATCATTAGTCAAATGTCCTATCTGTACTGATTAATCAGACAG
Organism: Apogon talboti; assembly: GCA_037367365.1. NCBI lineage: Eukaryota > Metazoa > Chordata > Actinopteri > Kurtiformes > Apogonidae > Apogon > Apogon talboti. The sequence continues at coordinate 23,003,905 of JAPQRQ010000007.1, forward strand.
ACTAATGACTCTGGAACAAATTAAACAGCCGAACCGATTAAACAGACTACCACTAGTACAAATACCATAATGACTGTACATCTGGCAACTCTGACCCTATTACAGTGAACTTGTACTTAACACTCGATCCTGTATCTTGTCATTTACAACCATGTTAATGTTACTGACAACAGAGCGTCTGCAGGTTATCAAACATCTATAGTAATTTATAAAAAATGCTTAAAAATGTACATTATAAACAGCAAAAACCTGATAAGAACATATATATATAAAGTATCATTTTAATATAAGAGGAAATCAGTTTTGTATAGACGATAGTAATGAAACAAATGCACAAGTTGCAATAAATACACACATGCAAAACACACCAGAGCGTAGTGCGGAGCCTTGAGGAAATGCTTCAGAGCAGAGGATGGGTAAGCAGACAGTCAGACCTTGGACGGTGCAGTGTGCTTTGCGTGCTGTGAAACGCTTAACTATACTAAATGCCTTTCTGATCAATGACACATTCAGAAACCTCAGTCTAAAACTCCGATCGCACATCAGATAACACGGGTCTCCCACAACAGCCGAAACCCACTGATGACCATATCTCATCCCCCTGTAATTGTGGATCTCGTGGCATTGATTTTCATTTTTTGTCGTGTCAACACTTAATCCTGATGCTGGATTCTCAGAGGCCTTTCAATGGTTAGTGCTCAGTTCTGGACGGATATGATGGTGAGTCATACTGGTTCAATCATGTTTTGGATGTGGAAGTTGTGACGTGGGTTCCATCAAAGCGCTCGGGTCGCTGCAACGTGACATCAGCTGCTATTTTCTCTGGACTCTTAGTGTGTAATTGAGTCTGAGAGGAAGTGAGGGCAAAGTTCAGGTACAGCTCATATTTGCCCGGTAGCTGCCAGCTCTTCTATGACTTCATGGCTCACCTCACACAGATGTTTGGCTACATTTATTTTCGATATTCTCAGGAGCGTGCTGAAAAGCTTATCTGTTTGCTTGGATTATCGCTGTCGTTGGCAGCACATTTGCATAGTTCTGAGTCAATAAAGTCAGTGAACAACGAGCCATTTACACTGATGATAGGTAGGAAGTGAAGTTTCCATTTATGGAAAATTAAACATCATCTTCCCATATGATAACGCTGACTGTAAAGCTATGATGTGTAATATTTACACATTAAAATATCTAAGAACAACTAGGACTGTGTTATATATTGTGTTGCGTCGTTTCTGATAATGTTAAAATTCAGAAAAAAACATAATTGTATTTAATTTAACAGACAGAAACATGGTCGCCTGTCATATGCTACATACTTATGCTTTCAATATTTAACATTAATGGCTATTTTAGTAGAATAAAATGGCAAACTGTGATCATTCAGAACTTAATGTAATGTGAATAAAACAATTTCAGTTAAAGCGTCTTTCATTACCTTACATATTGGGTCTTTAATTTCTAATTACTAAATTTAAGCCTACAACTGTAAAAAAAAGCATTAAATTAAAAGGGGATTTTAGGTATCATTTTACTCCATTTTACTGTGAAAGTAGATATCAAGTTATGGTGTGATTATAACCTACAAGTAAAGCAGGTCAGTGTTCTTGTTTTAACCTGTAAATCTACATATTCGAGGTGAGAGGTCTGTCAACCATCATACTTGTGATTTAGGTGTGACAGACGCCGCCACGCCTCGGGCCACACCATCCGTCACAGCTCTAACCACTTCCAGAAGATACAGCCGTTATCAGACAGACGATAACTACCGCCGGTGATGACTTGCTTCCAACACATTTCCTGTTAGTGGTTTTAAAAGGAGGAGCGGCGGTACCTGGTTTTGGCACAGAGTTGGTCATGGACTGCGGCACTTTATCATTTATGAGCTCCACACACTCGCTGGGAAAGAAGCCAACCTGGATAAAGAACAGCGGTGAGAAAGGGAGGGGCACAGTGGGAAGAAGCACAATCAGATTTAGATGATTAAATGAAGGCCTGGAATCGGAAAACAAAGCCTCTGCACTTCTGGGATGTCTGGTCATGTGATTTTTAGTGGTAAAAACACTGTGCCGGGGGCTACTAAGGTCAACTGATTACATTACATGATCACAGTGGAAGTGAACAAGTGATATTTTCAGTTTTGTAGTAAATGAAAGCAGAATCTTTGTCTTTTTTTGGATGGTTTACACATAAATATACTGCATACATATTGATGTCTTTAAATGTGCATTGTATGAACAGACTGGCTGAGTGATCGCCCCCTAAAGGACAGATCTGGTACTGCAGATGTGTGTATTTGTACATTTTCCATCATCTGCCATACGTCTGATAATATCTAAAATGCAGGTTTCTAGGCTTCAGGGTCGTCTATAAGAAGAAAACAGCCTCGTAACGTACAGCTCTGGAAGAAATTAAGAGACCGGCCTAAATTTCCAGACCTGAACCCCTTTGAAAACTTCTGGAATATGATCAAGAGGAAGATGGATGATCACGAGCCATCAAACGAAGCTGGGCTGCTTATATTTTGGCTGTGGAAGTTGCAGAAAGGATTCTGCAACATGAAAGACTGATGGAAAGTGAGCCAAGACGCATGAAATCAGGGTTATTTCACCTTATACTGATTCCTCAAGTAGTGCAGTGAAGAATTCAGCTGTATAAACAGGTGCTATTTTCTGCAAATAAATGCTGTAAAAGACTGTTTTTATGTGAAATTTGTGCTAAATGTTATCATTTTAATCAAGGACACATATATAAAGAGTAGAAATGGTGGCCTTAATCTTTCCCCACAGGAGGCTAATGTCTGCAATCATTTACTCTTTATATGAAATAATAGAGTTGATTTGTAGCCGTCAAACTCTACACTATTCTAACTTGAAATAGCAAATACACAAGGGATTCAGGGTCCATGTAGAGGTTAAAAGGAAGTTCAACCAATTTAGGTTTTAATATTCAGACTGTGTGGCATTCAATAATTTAATTTCCTGAAAATATAATAATATTTCAACTTAACCGAAATTGAAAATGTAATAAAACTGAATGTAACAGCTTGACCACTAATGTGATCAAATGTCCTGACTGATGTAACAATACTATATACACAATTTCTGTTGATTTATCGCAGCCTGGGAATATTTTATCACAAAAATCATTTTGTCATGTGTGAAATTAATATATTAAATGTAATAAACTAAGGCCAGGTGATGCAGGGAAAAACCATCGACCATGATTTTCACATCAGGTGATCAGTGATAGTTATTAGAAAAATGATTAAAATGATTATTCTGTCCAGTTTAAAGGTTGATGAAAGCTGAAAAAAACAACTGTTTTTATTGGATTTAATTATTTGTAACATGACGGAAACACCCTAGTTGTCTCTGATTTCATGATTGTGTTTCTTTTGATCATTTTCCTACTTTCTTCTCTGTATCTTGATTTAATGACATCAAAATAATAATTGCTTACATTTTTGTTCTTATTCAACAACAAACACTAATTTAAAAAGGCAGTTATTTGTGGTTTTCAGGGTCGTTGGCCAGTACAATTATAGCAATAAATAAAATATTAATTTGATGTTAAAATATGAGGAAAAGCAACCAAAAATGTAGACATGTTGTGTATTAGCTGAACCAAATAAACCCTACAGACAAAAAAAAAAAGTACAGTATATCACAATAGGAACATGTTTTATTTTGAAGATAATAATTTCATTATGATATTCTGAATTATTATACACCATTTCAATTGACTATAGACTACAGGATGCTGAGAGAAGCCATAGACCTGAGTAGGATTGTAATAGAAATCCTGAATATCCTGAAAAGCATAAGTATGAGTGATGTACAGGATTAAACTAAAAACCCTGTAGAAATATAAATCAGTTGAACATTACAGAGGCAGCGCACACTGCAGTCTGCTCAGAAACTAAGAAGATAAAATAGGATTTGTACCTTTCTTTGTCTTACTTTGGAGTATCTGAAATCTGTTCTCTTCTCGTCCTTGACTGAACAAACTGAATCGAAATTTTACAGGCAGAGTGAAATAAGACGCGAAAACTCCCATGCGCGTTTGTGAGTGTTTTTGGCCCCAGGCTGCGAAGTGTTTTTGTGAAATCCACACCTGAAAGCCGTGCTTGCCTCTCCACCATGTGGTGTCTTCTTTAGGAGGCATGTCAATCACTGACACAATGTCGCCGACCTGCAGAGAACAACGGAGGCAGCAGAAAGAGGAAGAGGGTTGATTGTCCCTTTACTTCTGACATGAGTGATTGGTGAAACTGGAGGAGTTTCAGAGCCAAGGCTGAACTTTTGATTGTGAGAGAAAACTTTGTGTTTTGTTGAGATTTTTATGTGGAGAGAAATCTCTGTATTCAGCTGCTGGATTTACTCATAGTCAGCATTTGTATTGAGACATTCTTTAATTACTCTATCAGTGTCTTCTGAGTCGAACAAATACGGTAAAAAATATCTGAGATGGACAAAAGGAATTTGTGTGAGCCGTGGTCACCTCAAAGGAGAGCTCGTCTGAGGCCTGGGCGATGTAGCGCTTGATGACGTGGGCAGCGGCGATGGCTGGGACGTTGATGGACGACTCCTCGTGGACCAACAGATGGTTCCCCTTATTGTCAACCTGGGAACACACGACACACACACCGGACGGGTCACTTAATCCACAGCTGGTTTTAGAACGTGTCTGTGTAAATTATTAGGTGAAAAGGTCACAATTTTCCCATCGGAGAGTTTTTACACCTAGAGTTTGTTGGCTTTGGTCTAAAAAAAGATGGCAATTGAAAACTTAGGATTGCTTATTGGTCAGATGCATTTGAGGTGGAATCAGGAAATTAAATACCACAAATATTTCAGGTGAACAAACTACAACAGACATGTTTATTTCAAGCCAAACGACTGATCGCAGTGGGTTGGAAAAAGTCTCACGTGCCAAGTGTTAGTGTAAGTGAAGAAAATTAGTATATCAGTCTTAAAACCTGAACTAAATATTATGAATAAAATGAAATATTATTTGGTAGAAAAACCATAATTTATTCTATGTAAGACTTTATACGTCTACACATTTTTCTTTGACTCATTTTTATGTTTGAGAGGCTGTTCCCAGTTGAAATTATTGGTCATATGTATATGAAATATGTTTAATAAGGCTATTGTTAGAAAAAGAGAAAGTAAATAGGGCTATGGAGGTAGAGATTAGAAATGGGAACTCAGTGAAGTGGTAATAAATCACACAAACAATCTAAATTAATGCCCTTTTTTTAATGTAATGCTGACTCAGATGTGTTTATCTATATCCATCAGGACCCAAAATGGGTTGTAGTGTCGTTTTTATTGCATCCACAATTGCCAGAGAAAACATAGTAATTATATACTGCATGATAAGTGAATTCATTTTCATATTTACAACAGAATGGGAATGCTCTTTGGAAGTTTCTAACTGTTCACATTAGTGCCGCTGTTGTAAGATGAAAATGATATGACAGTTGTAACAAAGTGAAAGCAATGTAAGAAGAACACACAAGACGAAACTGATGAAAAGGACAAAAAGACACAAGACATACACACACAAATAATGTAACAGGGTGAAAATGATGTAAAAGCCATAACACTGTGAACACAATGGAATGGAAGAGTCAGTAAAATTGTTGACTTTGCAGCAACACGTGGATCCTGAGGAGACATGGGGTTTTTTTTTCTGGGTCTCAAACTAATAAAAGTTGGGAACCACTGGTTTAAAAAAAAAAATCACAGCTGGATGTGTGGTTATGTAGATGGCGGTGACTTCGTATCGATGGGAAACACAAGAGTATGATCTGGTGTTCTGAGCTACATTTTCCAGTTGGTTTCTGCTACTGCTGTACCAAAGAACCATAAACTGAGCGTCAACCCATCATTCCACTGCAACTGTTCTGTGCAGAAACAGAGGTCCTTCTCTCCCATTATGGACTGCGAGTGGTTCTCAGAAAGTTTGTCTTTTTCCTCTGATGTCAGTGGTTTACTCTTCACTACTGTAGAACAACTTATACTGATAATAATAAACAGAACCTTATTTTTATTAAGTTATCTCTGCAGAGCTACACCTTAATCATTTAGGACTGACAGATGAGTTTTCCCATTTTGCCCCTGTTCTCTTTGAGTCTTCTGTTACAACTGCAGTTTGTCCAAAGACATTAAAGCTCAAGATGAAAGATTCAGATCAGGCTGATTTTACTATTGATGAAAACATAACGGATGAAGCTTTAATCACGAGTATCAGTGTGAGAAAATCCTATCAGTTCCTTAACATTGCTAATGTTCTCCTAATGTCACAGCTGTTAGTCATTTAATAGAGTGGATTTTTGTGATGGGAGAGATTAGTGACACTTTTGCAAGAAAAAAGGAAGAAAAGAGGTGAAAATGCATGAGTGTTTGGATACATGACAGACTGTGGAGGTGATGTAAATAGGCTTTGTTTGTAACACCTCAATCTGAGATTTATATCACAAAACGATCATTTAGTTAACTTTAAACTAATTATGTGGCATTGTAATCTCCTAGTCTATGGTTATTATATCAAAGATCATCAGAAGTCGTCTGATCGTTATGGAACCAACAGTTTTCACTAAATAGTCGTGTATTCACTGAACTGAGCCTCTCCTCCCATAAGATTCCATCCACACACACCAGCCTCTGGTCTCCCTTCGAAGACCCCACAGACATTACAAGTTACTCATCGTCAGCATTTGAGATTGAGATTGAAATATTGTGTCTTTACTGGGAAAACCATTGGCATGCCTGCTCTGCCGATTCCGGCAATGTGAACACACACCCTGCTACAGGGCCTGTTTGGCTCAAATTTGTTGAGTTCACCTGGTTCTCAGTTTGGATCGAGGTCAGATCATGTTCCTGCCACAAACAAACCCCTCCAGAGTTTATCTGGAACTGTATCAAGACCACCTCTTCTAAAGAGTCTTGGTGCATTTGGGAGATTAATACCCAACCTAAACGAATTCCAGCTTGACTCAAGCCAACTAAAGTCTACAGGTGTGAAAACAACAGATAACTGTACTATATACAATTATCCCCAAACTGAGGAACAGGGGCCAAAGTGGGCCACTAGAGCTCTTTTTATTCTGTCTGTAATTTTATTTTCTGTATTAAACAGAAGATGAGTGAATCTTAGAAAGATTTATAAATCAAGGGAGACAAATAAAATATTGACAGAATGTAAATAACAATAGATTCAGCACAATGAAAGTGATGTAAAAGACAGCAACATCATTTCTGCTATAATGACAAGAGTATTTCTATAAAAAAAAAAAACTGTCTCCTTTATTTAGCTCACATTGTAATATACTTCACATTTATTTGGAACTGACATTTTGATTTTGACTTTTATGTTGTTATTCTCAGCTGATTGAAAATTAAAAGAAACAACAACACAGAAGACAAAATGAAATGATGAAAACACTAATTAATTATGGACATTTTGTAAATTAGAGTCCCAAGGTGACACATTTATTTTTGGGGATTTAACCTAAAAAATCCAGTCTATCCTAGCACTCTATCCACAACCGAGTGTTGTCTGTGAAGGCAGAGGGCGGTGCAGACCTACCTCCATCCATGTGAGGGCGGGGCCACAGTTGATCTTGTTGTCGGCGATGGCAGAGAGCCGGGAGAGGTAAGCCAACAACATCTGGGAAACTGACTGGTATGGGCGAGAGCACACAGACCAATTAGAACCATTAGTTTCAGCTCAAACATAAAAACAATTTAGTACTCAATTTATTCAGTAGCTACCCACTAACTATTTAACATAGCCATTAAAGAAGGTCATTTCAAGTAGAGATGTCTTCCAACTCGACTAATAATCACAGTAAATGTTGTTCTGTTGGAACTAATAATCATATAAATGCAGGAGCTGGTGAGTAACCAACGGTACAATAGTAAAACTATTATTCCTTACACTCACACACACAATGCCCCTCAGTGATAAACTGGTTTTACCGGTCTGGTTTGATACCTCTGCATTCTTGTTAGAGTCTCAGTCTGACCATAAAGGTTTCGTCCAGCTCAGTGTACATTTCACAGGCGGCCTGGCTATCCCATTGAAGAGGGAATAACTGACAAAATATCAGATTCTGCAACCCCCAAAACAGCCCATGCATATCATATTAAATATCAAAGCGCAGTAACTGGAATAGGGTTTATCTGGATAAGTGATAGCTTGTTAGATTTAGATTGGAAAAAAGTGCACGGCTGGAAAACACAGTCACTGGTTTAATGAAGTGCCTGACTAAGCATTCACGAGAAACGGTTCCACGGCTGTGAGACTGAGGCAGAGCAAGTGGAAGTGGAAAATAAATACTGATTTTACATCTTTAATGTGCCGCGACTAATGTTTGGATGCACTTGAATTAGATGTGGCTCTGTTTCTGAACCAGGGTGTTTGTCGGGCTGATTTTACCTCTGACTGATCGGTCAGACTCTCCAATCGGGGTAACTCGGGCAGCTGGGAGAAGCGTCGGTCGTAGATGCAGAGGTGCAGGTGTTTGTCCAGGACGCGGAAATCCTCATAGCTGCGCTTCACGATCCAGCTCCGACCCTAAACGAGCATGACAAAATAATTACCCTCCAGCTTGATTAGGTAAATGAATGCAAAAATGAATACCGTTTAAAGACAAACGCACACAGGATGTACTGATTGTAAAATTCTGGACCGATACCAACAAAACGACGATTAGGCCGATGTTATTGTCTATGTGTATTTTGGTTTTGTTGTTATTTATCGCTCCTTCTGTGCTAGGGAAATCTTCATTATATAAAAATAGATTAAATGAACAGGTTGGATTAAGTCTCTGAGCCCTGCATTATATTAGAATAGGGCAAGATAATCCTCAATTAATCACATATTGGTGAAAGCAGCATAAAGGATTGGAAGATTATAGCACTTTGTAGAAGCAAAAATAATAATTGTGTGAAAAATAAGTAAAAGAGAAAGATATGAAGAATATTGGCAATAAATATCACATCTTGCTGAGGAATAACCTTTGAATGAGCAAGAAAAAAAATGGTGGAAAAACCATTATTAGTAAAAACATAGAAGATAAATTCATTGATAGTAGGGACAGATGTTGCTGTCAATGAATTGATATCTCAGATGCTGATACAGCCGATACATCAGGGCAACCCTACCACATCCAGGTAGATTCAACATTTTAACTTTTCATCATGAAGAAAAAACAGTGTGGTTGCACATAAACTACAGTATATGGACAAAATACTTATACATATCACATTCCTACTGATCTGCAATATTGTCATGATAGAGGCTGATGTTTTCTCCCTAAGTGAGAGCTGAAGACATTTGTGGCTTAAAATTATGTAATGTCAAATATTTCAGAACTATAGAGACAAAATCAACTTTTGAATAAAATCTAGTAAAAACAAAGAGAAGCATTTTGTTTTAGATGTCAATGTAAATAAAACAAACCTTTAAGATGAAATAAAAATGTTTATTGCAATGATATTTATTGTAATACATACATTTATTATGACATGTCATCATTGTTTTATAGCCTTGGCCCATTAGCAATGAAACCTGAATTCAATGTGTTCCAATACTTCTGTCCATATGGTGAAATTTCTGTTTGCTAAATTTTTTTTTTAATCTCTTGTTTCAGGATATATGTCAAAATATATCAAGTGAAAAATACTGCATGATGCTTAAGGATTACCTTTGAATGAGCATAATTTTAATTACACAAGTTTAAAAAAGAACTATAACAGATGCCACTGCTTTCAGTGAAATGACGTCTTATACCCCAGTAAATACTGTCTGACAGATTGATGCATCACCACATACAGATAAAATGTTTACATTTTCATTATGAAGAAAACTACATACACTCATCGCTATTAATGATTTTAAAAGTATCATGGGGAATGCAGTGAAGGAGGAATGTCACTGTTTCTCTTGATGCCATTCTGGTTGAATAACTGTACTGTGTTTTATTGTTCATTGTGTATTATGTATGTGTTTTGTATCGTTTGGACTTTGTGGGCTGCTACCTTGGCCAGGTCTCCCCTGCAAAAGAGATTTCTAATGTCAACGGGACTTCCTGGTTAAATAAAGGAAAATAAATAAATAAAAACTGTGTATGCGTACATATATAAGTACATTAGTATAAAATATATGACTGTAGCGTCTTATTTTTTTTAAAACTTTATTGCACTTGTATCTGAAACCAGAGCATCCCAAGTAAAGAACCAAGAACACACCAAACCAGTGGTTGTCTTCACACTGAGGTTTTCTGGCTTAATGTGTCTGGTGCATTCAGGTACCATTATGTTTTAGTAAGTGGAATAAAACTTGAGTCCTAAATTTCCTGCTTGGTGAACAGCGCCCCACTGCCTCATCTGTCTCGTTCCAGTTGAGTCTGCATCGTTTGGATTCCTCTGTGGACCAATGTGGCGGCTTTGACATTTCCCTTCACATAACAAGCCTTTAGCCCCGAGGATGGTTCGTATTATGAGGACACGTTGATAGAAAGTAGTCAAATTTCTGCTGAACATCCTACCGTGGACTGTAATATCCTCCTCCTTTAACATGTTACCTTTTGACACCTGCTATTTTGCTGCGAGCAGTTCATCTTTGTCACTAATTTTATTACAGGGACATCCGCCTCTGTGTCAGTGAACAGACAAGTCCACCAAGTCCTTCATCAGCCCACATTGCCTCTGCATTGTCCCTATAGACATGGTGTTTTCATGCCCAAAATGCAGTGGCATTGCCTCAAGAAAAAAAAAAGAACACAGAAAAACAGCAACCACGCCTCTTATGGACTTGTATACTTTGATAATGGAAATGTCTTTATAAACAAAGTACTTTGATGGCTTACTCAGCTCCGTTGGTAAAATGCAGTGATTAAATGCCAACATTTCAAGCACAAACTGAAAGAATTGTGCCCTCAATCCACCACATTAAATGTAACTTTCATAAAAAAACAAAAAAAAAAAAAAAATTCAAGACTTATTCCATGGATTTGTTTCTTTTTTATCCAGTACGACGGGCTTCCAAACCTCAGAACCCACTCGTGGAGGGAAAAAAAAAAAGTCTTTGATTTGGCCTAGAAAGATGTGTCTGTACGGAGGCCAGGGTTTGTGCGACTGGGACTGCAGCGTACCACTCAGCCGCTGATTCTAGTGGTGTTTTAAAGAGCTGGCTGGGAGAGATGCCGCTGGGAGGCCTCTGCGGGCTCGGGGAATGCTTTATGCTTTCCTGCCCCACTTTCAGACGGTGCTTCTAGTTTACGCCCCTTTCTGGGTCTGTGGGACTGAATCAATCTCACTGTGCTGTGCTACTTTCTCTATTTAACACGCCAAAGTGCACAACTCACTGCCAACTTTTCTTTTCTTTTTTTTGTTTTTTTTTTTTACTCGTTCAAATAGAACTGGTGTGCATTTAGTGATTTTCCAATGGCTGTAAGAAGGTGGTATTTCCAAGTACAGGGCTGCTTATGTCTGTGGCACTGCCAAGGTCATGCAAACGGAATAAGATCTGCAAAGGGGAATGCGTGAAACCGCCAGAATCAAAAATGTCACTGGAGGAGGCTGAGGCAGAGCTTTAGAGCAGCTGGCGTACATGTGTGAGTTTACACTGTGCCAAAATCTGCATCAGTCTAATTTCCTACAAATCCTTATATATCATGTAAACATAAATCGTTTGGTTGTCGTTTTCCTATGACATTCCCCCTTGAAGAGGAATTTTCAACCTGACTACGCTAACTTTCTTTTGCTTGGCAAGATGTCTTAAAATAAACCTAACAGGGAATGTACAAGTACAGTAGCTGTTGGAAGAAAATGATCTAAAGGTAAACACACAGCAGCACTTTACTCCACAGGACTAATAATAAATGTCAAAATTACTGATCTGTCATTTCAGTACTGGCATGGGTACATGTAAATAGGAAAACCTGTATTAGTTAATATAGTTCATGAAAACGAAAACTAAGACTGAACGATCTGGGTCTACTTATTTGAATAACAGGGGGAAATGCAAGTTACTACTGCAACTCCAGAATTCATACAAACTTAAACTAAATCATCCTACATCTATATTTATAAAAAACATCCTTATGCGATTATAATTGCAATAATAACATTTCATTGTTGTACACTGAACCATTTACAATGGCTTTGCAAAATATGTGATGAGGTATTCTACCTGTATTATTGTCCTCCTAAAAAATACCTCATTTTTTAAACACATATTGATCACATGACCAGTGACACCAAAGGATTATGGGTATTAACATGGCTTCTCTGTATGCATTTTTTGTAGAAGTCTGAAGAGGAGTGGCACCACAGCTGAAATAAACCAAAACAAGACAGAGATGTGGTGGTATTTTACTTCTCCTTCTCTTACTTCTCCTTCCACATCTATGAGAGGTTCAGCCTCTTAAGCCCAAAATTCTATCTGTGTTGCCATGGTAACGCTATGTGACGCAATAACAATATACACATTCTATACATCCATGTAACCAAAAGAACATCCGCTAAAAGCTCAACAAAACCAACTGTCGGAAAGCAGAACACAACTCAAACAAAAAGCGCTTAAATGGACAAATATGTGAAACAAGTTAACAGTCTGAAACCAGTGTATGTCATAAATAATTTAGTAACTAATGAGACAAACTTTGCAGCACTAAGCTAACACTAAGCAGATCCAACAGTACAAGTATTAGTTCTCAGTTACATTATGACACAAGGATTATGAATTTTGCCTCATCTTTGCTGTTTTCTGATTGTAACTTTTATATGAATGCAATTTCTGCTATCAGCTAATCCATTGTTTTGTGTTTCTAGTGGTTCCCACTAGAAACAAACAGCCCGTGGCTTAAATGGGGATTTTGTGAATTACAATTTGATGCCATACATTCTTTTATCTTGAATTTGTAGCTTCTACAAATCACATATTTGCTCGAATCCATTCAGTTCTAAAATATAAAACTGAAACTACTTTTGCACAAACTAAAACAAGCCCAAAATTCAAAGTTAAAGAAAAAAAAAGAATCAAAATTACTAACATTTGTAAAACTATAATAACTCTGAACAAGTTGACAGCCCATGGTCACACTGACTCTACTAATCTATTGGACTTTTCAGCCACACACACAAAGATTTTACACTCTGAAGCCCTTTTCTAACCTCCACTCTTCAGATTTGATCCTGTGTCCTGGCAAACATCCACCGCTCTTTACAATTCAGTCCCCAATTCCCACATAACTTGGATTTTTGAAATGAGTAAGGTGTTTCACAAATGTCTGAATGTGAGCCAGTGCTCCACTCAAAGGGAGAAAAGTACTGGGTATGTGAGCCCTTCACCCTCACCTGTGGGATGGAAATTACTTATGACATGTTTTTAGAGGCAGCTTTAAAAGGGGGCATACTTTCTTATTTTTATTATTTTATAAATGTCAGTGCATGTGCGTGTGACTTCAGATGAAGAGGAGGCTGTGTGGGCAGTTACATGTGGTTATATATAAGTGTACACATGCCTTGTGGGAGGTTAGGTATGTATCTGTATTTCTGTATCGCGGTATCATCAGATATGAAGAGCAGGAGTCTTACCTGGCAGTAAATGTGAACCAAGTACACCAGCTCCTTGGACTCGTAGCCGTTCCGAGTCACTTCACACTGTTCATCCCCGAGGGACAACTGAAAGATGGACAGGAAGACGACGGTTAGAACATTTACTGAAAAACACTGGTTGATTACAACATCCCATTGTCGTCCTCTTCGCAATGGGGGAGGCAGTCCATTCTGATTTCACCATCCTCAACCTTACAGACCCTTTGACAGGTCTGTTATTATTAACTCATATGTGGCACAATGTGAATCCGCAGAAATTCATTTTATTCTATTCATGAGCCCGGTGTCTGCCAGAAGTGTCACCCGAGGAAATGTGCCGAAAACTATGTCATAAACACATGGTTTTGTGGATTTGACTGTTTGAGAAAGAGTAGCTAGCATGCTACCATAAAGCTTCAATAAAGCACTGGCTCAAACTTTGTAATAAATATGAGACATCTTTTTTATTAACTCTGACGGTACTTTTAGAAAAATTTCACAGTAATACTGAGAATATTACTTTCAGATCACATTTCCAAAATATTACGAGTCACTAAAAAAACACCATTCCACACTGCTTTAAAGAGACAGGAGGAGGATGAAGCAAAAGTACGTGGCTTAATCTGTACAAGGGACGTCGGAGAATATCTCACTGCAAAGTGTAACGCTGAATGGAAGCCGGAAAATAAATAGATACTGCATAAGATGATAATTATACACAGGAGTTCTAAAGTGGAATAGTACTGACCGCCCACATGTTGATGAAATATAGATGAGAAAATGAGGATGGAGCTGGGAACACTGGCACAACTACCATCTGCTTATGAAAGAGCACTAAACAGAGTCATATGGACAGCTGGATTAAGAGGGAAACTGCTGGCAGGTGTTCTCTTTAACCCAACTCATGTGTGGACCTCGATTAAGGCTTAAAAGACAATAAATAAAAATCAAAGCAGATGGAATCCTGACTGATAGCCTTTACACCACCAGAATGTGTAATGATAAAATCTATTTGACATTTATTAAATCACAGGTTGTCCTGCGTGGACTTAGACCCAAGTTGGAAGATGTCTGAGGCTGAATCCCAGTGTCCCTCTTCCTCTCTTCAACTATTTAACTATAAAACCAATGCTTTCTTTATTCAGAAATACGTGTCCCATTGAAAGCTCCAGTTGCTTTAGCGTTCTGGGTTAAATCTAGTGTGCTTTTAGACAAAGGAAACTTTCTGCTTTCACAAATGCAAGCATAAAATGTGAGACTGAAGGCTTTTATGTGCTTCGGAGGTCCACTAAACAGATATTGTCTAAGCAATGACATGGTGCCAGAGAGGAGATAAAAACACATGTTTCTGTTCCCATTAAAGTAGGACAGTTGTTAATGGAGAGGCAGGGGTAAAGAGAGTTGTTGTGTTTCTTTTACAGAGACACAAACTAGTATGACAGCAAATGACCTAATTGTCTCTGTTGTTCTGTATCGGCGCCGTGAAGCACAGAAATGTTCAGCGCTCCATGCACAAGTGAAAGCCATTGTCTTGACAGAGTCAGCCAGCAAACGCAATAAAAACAAACTTCAGATGCGAGCCCATCAAGGCAGGCATTTAGTGCAAAATGCTTTCTCCTATTGCGCTGGAAGGGCTGACGGAAAGCCGTTCAATTACAAACAGTGATGGAGGAGAAGGGAGTTGTAACAGACATAGATGTGTATTAAGGAAAAAAAGACGCAATTGAGTGTCGTTTCAGTATAGAATGACGAAAAAAGCTGAGAAAGACAGTGCTCCTCAGTCAATGATGGATTACACTCTTAGTAAAATAGTCTAAAAATATTTACAAATGCCAGCAGATACACACTTATGAAACCATCCTGTACAATCAAAATAGAGTAGAGCAACTAATTATTTAACACGAAAAGCACATACAAACAGCTAAAGCTACCAAAATGCACAAATAACTAAGCTTAAATAAATTAAGAATACTCGTTCCTTTACTTTTTGGATACAAAAGGCACAAATTTTTAGGTTTGCATGTGGAGATATGTTATTAAATGAAGTACATAAAAGACAAGAATAGTATATCACAACCAGAAAAGGCACATCAGCAGGACATTTGCATAAAAACTCAATAAAAGCTGTGTTCAAAGGAGCATCTGGTCCTCAAAGGTGAAGGAAAAAGTGCTGGTGCAGCAGAAAGACTGCCTGTCATTAGTGACTGAGGTATTTTATAATAGGCAAACTAGTATTAGATGAGGTGCAAAGTCAATGAATCACACAGACGACAAGTACAGTAAGAAAGAGACAAACTCAGACGACACGGAAGGTAAAGCAGCACCTTCAGAATGGGGTTACGTCTAAAGGTCAACGCTGAGTGATACTAAACCCAGAGGCTCGAATTTCTCACAACATCCAGTTAGCAGCACATATTTAAAGATATGCACAGATATTCTGGAAAGGATTCATTGGAAAAACTGCTTTAACCACTAGATATCCAGCTCCAACTACAGAACTACGTGATAGTTTCTTCGAGCAGAACCACAAGACAGTGACGTGACATGTCATTTTATCTGCAGACAAACAAAGTTCATATCCAGGCACCGAAATGAATAGCTGCTTCAGATTACAGAGCTGCGTAACAAACATTTGTAGCAAAACTATCCTGAAGTTAAAGCTGTGCAGTGACAACAACGCAGTAAATACCGTGGCCTCGAACTACTTCTGCACTTACTGTATGAAAACAACAGTAGAAGTGCTTCTGCTTTTAGCCGGTAGTTTTCCCAAATTACAACTTATGAGACCCGACAATGCGACCATGCTGAGTGGCATGCCAAACGGGCTTTCCTCCCCTGAGTGTCCATTATAACATGCACTGCACATCCAGCCTGCAGTGCACTAGCACACTCTGTCCCTCTGGTCATAGCACAGCTTAAAAGACAAAGTAGCTGCAGAATAGCAACTCCTCTATTTAAAAAAAAAAAAAAAAAAAGGGGGGGGACTTATAAAACTAAGCACAAGATTTATTAAGAAAATGTTGTGCTTTTACAAAGTATTACATTACCGTGTTGCAGAATAGACTTGTCTTGGCCCAGTTTCCACACCACACATTAGCTGAACAATAGAACTAATCACAATCACCTTGACAAATACGTGTTTTAATTAGAAATACGTGGTGTTGCAACTCAGGAGTGCTGATGACCCGGTATAGGGTCATATTAGCAAAAAAAAGTACACATCAATGGGTGGTCTGCAATTGTTTACACTGATGTGGCTTCAACGTCATGAAATTCTAAACACACAGAGAAATCCCATCCAAAAACAACAAACTCAGTTGCACAAAAACGGAGCATAAACTGCATATTCTCTGGAACAAAGGTTTCTGCTGAGGAACTAAATCCACCCACCGCATTTTCAACACGAGCTAATTAAATAAATCTTGCAGGAAGAGGAGGGTTGCTCTCCAGAGCTGCAGCAGGAAAATGAAAGAGCAGCGAGACAACACAAACAAATGAAAAAAACAGAGCAAGGCTGGATACTCACAGGAGTTAAAGTTGTGTCCTGTTCCTTGTTTTAGTTCCTATGCTATCCTTGCTTTCATACCGAAGAGCTTCATGCTGCAGTTTGCCCCTCCTTAACCCCCCAACACCTGTCCTCAGGATCTATCTCCCTATGCAAGTGTATGTGTGGGTCTCTCAAGTGTGAGAACGCACATCCCGTCTCGTAGAGTCCTGTTTCTCCAGCCCAGAACACAATTCCCCTCAGCAGGACGTAAATGTCAGCTCTCCACTTTCTTTCACATACAGTGTAAAGCTCTCCCAGAGGTGGGGAGGGGAAGAGGAGGAGGAGGAGGGGAGGTAACGATCAGCAACAGCAGAGGATGAGTAGTGCTGGTTTGGTGGATTCCTCAATGGGACAGCTTTCATCTCCTCCATATTGCTCCCTCTCCCATCCATCCATTGTGATTCCCCATCCTGTTTTTCCCTCCCCTCACCTTCTTTCTCTTCCAGGTTTCTCTTCCCTGATGGCTGCCACCCAAATGAACTTTCCTAACATCCAATTAGATTAGCAGCCACAAAGAAAAGGAGCGGGGAGAATTTTCTTTTTTCTTTCAGTCCACTTCCTCTGCCGACCTTACCGTCTGCTTTCTCCACATGCTATTCTCTCCCTTTTTTTCCCCTCCTCTTCGCTGTCTGACATGCTGGCTCACCCCTCCCCCGTTTCTCCCCCCCCCCCCCCCCCCCC
>JAPQRQ010000007.1:23024986-23051675 GCA_037367365.1 Apogon talboti
AAGCTAAATAATTAATACAGATAAAATCAAAAGTGCCATATCCAAACTGTCGAGTATTAAATTTTTCAGCAATAAATAAAATGTGTCACCACGTATGATTATTAAATGAAACATTACAAAGATACTCTAGGGAACAGATCATATTCACCAGATGGAAATGTGCTTGTTTGTTTCAGACCCCTGAAAAAACAAAATGCAAAAATGACCATTCCCGCTAAAATTGTGACTCATATCTCCATTATAGAGTAACTGCAATAGGAATCCTTGCATGTCTTTCAGCCCCAGGGACCAGGACTGTTATTATGATCTCATACAGCAGAATTCTAGTGTTGTGAAGTTAGGACGCCAACCACGAACCCCATTTTAGCAACAAACACCCATAGCCGTTAGTGAAACTCTCAAAAAACTAGTGAAACAAGACTATGGTATGGTGTCTATGGTATGCTTTCATACAGTATTTAATGTATAAGTAAGCATATGTGAATTACAACTTCTAATGCTGGTTTATTGATAATATTTTTACAGGAATATACTGTAGAGGATAAACAGATTGAAAAAGACCTGAATCTGATGTAAATGTATTTGACTTATCAGATAGAGCCCTGGATACACGAGCTGAACATTTGGTCCTCAGCTAACCTCAGGTTAATCGTTGCCAATTGGGTGAAGACTACAATATTAGTTTAAGATGATGGTGTTTCCACATTCATAGTGCTAGCTGCACATTTCTGGTACTTAAACTTAGGTTAGGCCTGGTACTCGACCATTTTCCAAACGAGTTCTTCTCTATATTTAGCCTTTTATTATCCTCTGCAGTTTTCAGTGAAAATCAGGTATTTTCCTACATTTAATTTAAAGATCGTGTAAGTGTTCATAAAACTCAGAGTAAGTTCAAAGGTTATTATATAAAACACAGAAAACTAAGACAAAGTGACTTTTTCAGCAAAATATATCATTAACTGAACTTAAAAACAAGCATCTACAATCACTGTCATTTATCCAACTGCATGGGTTTTACTGGTGAATCAATGTTGTAGAAAACGACAGTGTCAGAAGTCACATATAAAGATCAGTTCAATTTAATGTCCCATTCAGTGTTATTTACATAGGGCTCATCCTAATATCGGATTATCTCAAGGCGCTTCACCGTACTACTTCTAGGGCTGGGAAAATGTGATTTCTCAAGGTTTTGCTTCAGGAAAAATTTGAAATAAATGCCCAAAACTCAAAACTGATATTATTCACATTTGAGACCTTTCTCACTACAATACAATCTGTTTGCTTCTTGTAGTATAAATAGGTTATTTCAGATATATACATCTGAAAAAGAGCATCTTTGAAACATGTTTTGTCTTCACTTCATGAAGCCTGAAAACAACTGATTTATATCATAAATTGTCCATAATAATGATTAAAAATGTTTGTCATATCACCCAAGTTTAAGTATTATCATTCTACTACTACAATACAGAGAAGAAACCAGAAAAAGAAAAATGTTCAAGAGGAAACCCAGAACAGCAGCAAGGAGAATGAAAGATTAAATTAACAACAAACACTGAAGTCTACAGTTGCTACTCGTCAAGAATTCTTTACTAAAGTCTGTTCTTCACTGCTACAGAACAAGAAAATGAATGAACAGATTATGATGCAAGACTGAGAATATGTCTGATTGAACTTGTGGTTGTGAATCATGTTGCTGCTGCAGTATTAAAAATATTATAGCAGATCACAGATTTATCTTGTATCCTGTGGGTGAAATAACTTTAAATGTGAGATCTTTAGATGATGATAAAATGGTCTCAACTGGCTACTACAGAGCTCAGTTCTACATATGATAAAGCATCTACGTAACAAATAACTGTCTGATGTTTTACTTTACATGTGGAAGGAATTCATCTTAAAATGTGAAGCCTTGGTCTCCTCCATTGGTATTTTTGATCAGCTGCAGAGCTACAGGGGCTTCGAAAGCAGGGATGCCTGCAGGGTTTTGCTGCAGTACTTCAGTTGTCGAAGGAGGAAGTGTGAAGGAGTCCTCTAAAATCATTACAAAAGCTATAAAAATGGATTCAGTGAGGGACTGAGGACCACCACAGGATTTGAAACACAGAGACCGGTCGCTGCAAAGGGATGAGATCATGACTTGGAGCAGACTCACAAAACAAATCCCATTATGAGGAAGATTTGCTTCCTGCGGGGTTGGGATTCACGCACACACAAACATACTGTATGCACAAAGAAGTGCAATGAGGTGCAAGGGGAGGGGCCTGACACCACATAACCACGAGATGAGAGGGTAGTGAGTGGGGCTAAAAAATGGATTTTCACCTTAGAGTGTAGAGTAAGTTGTCAATATATACACTAGTGATTCAGGCCAGTGTTCAAAATGCTGTTATCTGTACTTTGACATGTAGTCATACATCCTAAACAGCTCATAATTCATAAACTAAATGGACTTTATCCTCTGAAGCCAATTCAACAGTCCAATTTTACAGAATGCTGGAATGTAGAGAACATCAAGCATCCTAATTTCATTCCAGGGGACTGGAGAGGGCTATGGCGTTCCAAACATGCCTTCGGCGCTGCTGAGGTGAACGGGCAGCAGCCAGCTCAGCAGTAACAACATTCCCACATCAGAGGCATTTCCCCGCTACTAACCTCCCAGGTTAGGTCGAAAAGGAGGGGAAGGTTTGTCAAGTGTGAAGAAGGAAGAGGGGAAATAAATCAGTGTAGTCAAGCTGCAAATGGAACAACAGAGGGTAGATATATGTGGGTGGGATCTGGACAGGAAAGGTTTCTTGCTGACCTCCTGAACGTCAGCAAAGTTAAGATTTATATCACTGTATGTACATGCATTATATTTAGTTTTCACATTTGCTGACTGACATCTTTCTGTAAAATATTCTTATGTATATGAAGTGATGAGTATCCAGGCCATTTAGATTCCAAATGTCAAACTACAGATAGTCATAGGAAGTCTTGAAGCTGCATGAGCTGAAATCAGGGGGGGCATAACACTTCCTTCTGAAGCTCTCTCCTCTCTGTCCAAATAAATCTGAATAAAAAACAGATGAACCTGACATTGACATTCATGCTGTTGACAGAAAAGTGAAGCCACCTTCCTAAAACTTCCCTATTGAGACAGATTAGAGCAATAGAACCACATCCAAGTCATGTCTGCGATAGGTAATAACAGCTGTCAGTCATTTATTTATCCGTCCTACTTGTCTGAAAATGCCTGTGATTGGCTGGAAACATACATCATGGAGCCAAAGAAAAACACACAAAGAAACATAATTCATTTTATGTTTAAAAATTATATACCAATAAATCATCTTCTTCATAAGGTGTACGTGCATAACTAAACTACAGTGTTACTCACAAAGTTGGAATAATTTTGTTTTCAGACACTTTGGTCTTTTTATTCCTCTTAAAACATACAATGAGTCACATTTGATCCAGTACACTGATTGCATACTCAGTTCCAGTTACACTTGATCAAGAATAAATCACATTGTCACAATCATTTCATGAGAAGAGGTACAAATGTTTTTTTCCAACTTCAGGGGAAACTGTATTATTAGACTCATATTAGTAGTGAGTAGTGGCAGAAAGTTAGCAGAATAAGCGAAAATATCATTGTAGTAATTTGCATGACAATTACTAGAATATGCAGAAAAATGTTTAATAACATAGGAAAGAATAATAACATCCTGGACATAGTAAGTATGTTTGTCTACAAATACAGGATTTATGTCTCACTTTGCTGTGTGCTTTGTAGCTTTAAGACCGCATCTTAAAACTGGTTTATCATGTTGTCCTCCAGTTACAACAATGAAAGAGGTGTGTGTTTGCGTGTGCATGTGTGCGTTTCTGCTCTGGCTGGTCTTTTGTTTCCCCTAACAAGGGCGAATGAATCTAGCCGTTACATCATCCTCAGCTCACTCGGGGTGGAAAGGTCCTCTGCATGAACATGTGACTCAATTTGACATCATCTCGGACCACGGCCAGGAGTCTGTGCACATTAACACTAACACAAAAACCAATCACCAAAACTGTGTGTGTGTGATGTGAATTTTAGATTTGTGTGTAACACTCTCAGCTCTGTGCCTTTAAAGGGCGGCCTGACTGGATGTGCACTGGGCACCGCTGTCTTTGGTGTAATGCTGCAGTTGATGGATTGGGTCCCAACAGGGGAGGGAATTCATCTCTATGCATCTCTCCTGGTGCTTTGTGAGGGGAAGGGGGTGAGTGGGCAGCGGGAGCATATTGTGTCACGACGCTGAGCCGTCAGGGCGGAGGTAGGCGACTGATGGAGAGATAGATGGATCGAAGGGTGGGTAACAGCACAAACAAAATGATGAGCAGCAGCCCTTGCCCTCCCTCTGAGGGACATTTCTGTCGTGTCACAACCATGAAGGAAGAAGAGGCCGAGACACATGACAACAACACAGTGTGCTGGCCTTAAGAATGGCTGAGGGTGGGGGTGTCAATCTTCATCACACGCATGACCGCTTGTATACATGGAGGCTCCTGCCCTCATTCACCCAGAAACAAAAAATCACACCCTTTATAACTGCACATACTGTTGTCGAAACCAGAGAGGGAGCACTCCTTTGCAGCTGTTAAACGCAGATTGATTGTCATGATTATTGTCAGAGGCTCGATACACCGTCTTACTTTTTCTTTCACAGCCAAGTCTTGGGCAACTTATCACGTTCAGTTTTAATCTGTATCCCGGAACATCCATATCTTCAAAATCTGCATAATGGAGTGTGCATTATGGTAAAAACGTTCTCATTCACCATCAGTTTGTTTAGTACATGTCATCTCATGTGTGGGCAGATATTAAATGCTTGGACTGAGTGCAGGAGCAGAAAAAGATCCATCTGGCTGTGACCTTAACACCACAGCGGATAAACCCAGCCAGGAAAACAGACACAAACAGCTGGAAAATGATAGCTGGTGGATATCAGGTTCCCCATACCCTAAAGGAAACTATGCTGGTTAACACAGCTGCCTATAGCTTCTAGAAGACAGACACTGTAAACAAGTTATTAATTCACAGCCATTCAAGTTGAATTAGTGTAATAAGTAGAAGGACACAGAGCACAGACCTCCACCATCTCCAGTAGCCCTCCTCTTATTCTTAAACCACAACCAAACCACCAATTATGATAACTGATTTTTTTTTTTAGCTGGGGCCATGTGTTAATTTAACCTCTGAAACTACAGTAACAAAGGTCTGATAGTGAATGACTCCCAAGGCTGTTGTGATATTAGTACTTCTGTCTTATTCTGTGTCTCATTAAATTTGCTGCACACACAGTAGAAACCAACTTGATATGTGGATCATCATACTACGGTATTTGTATCTACCAAATACAGTGGAATATGTTGATTTGCAGAGGTACAGCAAACAGTGGTGAACCTGGTTAGAGTCTGGTATGAATATTGGTTTTCTGACTTCTTACACTGCAGCAGAATCAATTTGGAGACATATTCAAAGCTCTGACTTCCAAGGTTAATGAAATATTAACATAGGCAACAAGTGAACATGTCATCGTGGAAGCTGATGTATTAGACGCCCCTAAAATGGATAGTATATAGAGCTGAGCATCTTTAACAAGGATCAAATTGTGACAGATTAGAGCTCCTCCAAAACTGTTGGTCCTATGGAGTGTTCCTGGTGTCTGTCAGGGCTGAAAATGGGTTGTCCTTCCTACCACTTTTAGTATGTACAAACCACTGCACACCTGGAACACCCAACAAGGCCTGCAGCTCCGGAGATGATCTGAATCAATCATTAAGCCTCAACAATTTGGTCCCTTTCAAAGTCAGTCAGATCCTTAAGCTGCACATTTCACCGCATTTCATCTTTAACGTATATTACATCCCACCCACTGAAACGTACCACCCTAATGGAATAATCAAAATTACCACCACTTTAACCTAGCAGTGAATGTAATGTTATTGCTGATCTGTGTAGTTGTGATATGTCACACTTAGTTTCACTGAAGTCTGGGTCCTAAAACCCAACTCAGACCATTGGAGTTTTGCAATCAGGTTGCATCACACATAATAAGGAAAATATTCATGGCGTCTCTTCTCTAATATCGAAAATGCACAAGCTACAGAATGGTGAATTATAAACTACCCATTATTATTAATATTCCTCCAATGTCAAGGAGATGCAGATGCAAACAAATGAGGAAAACAGTTTAAATTGTACCCTGTAGATTTGCTTGAAAACTAGTGATGCAATTGCCTGATTTCCACTCCTAAATATCAAACATGGCTGGATGATCAGGGAGGCCCAGATGAATCTATGAGTGCTTCTAGATGAAGACTCTATCTGTAAACTCCTCACATTACCACATCAAGACTGACTGAGATCAGATACCAGAATGACGGGGGTAAATCAGTTCAAAAAAAAAAAAATCTGCAGCGTCAGCCTTGTAGAAAGTCAGCCTCAAAGTTAAAGTAAAAAAACAAACTCCAGCCACCAACCCCTTTTTATGGATTGAGTTGAAGGGCTCATCTTTGATCCATACCCTGCCCTTTCACCAAGTCTCATGAAAATCAGCTGGCTGTTTTTGTACAAACTGACAAGCCAGAGTGATCACATGGCCTCCCTGGTGGAGGCAATTACGGGCTCTTCAAACATCACTGTCTAATTTTACATGCTGTTAATCATCATGCATCATACAGTAGAGGAAGGCTGTAACATCGTTTTTGGACAGGCTTAGTTTGCATGGTTTTGATTCTCCATTAATAGTACAACGTGTAAGAGCCTGAACCTCAGCGTGGCCTATGTGTGACCAGGCGGGACAAAATGGCAGGTTGTAGATAAACCATATGGAAGAGCAGAGCCGACGGGCACAGTGGGATAGTAGCAGTGAAGTCAATAAAGTTGTTTTCCTTGTGTCTGGCTGCAGACTGTATCATGTAGTCACTGGCCTACGGGGTCGGGAGAGGGCTGAGGAAATGGAGTCGGACAGAGGGAAGCTGGAGGGCCGTTCAAGAGAGGCATCAAGCAGAGCACAGGCCACAGGCGGTGCAACGTCAAACTGTCACGGAGAAACCAATGAATGCAGCACTGAAAAAACTCCTGTTAAAGACTGGAATGAGGGATATTTTAAGAACACGACTTAGTAGCTTATTGAATACACATGCTTGTTAAGGCAGACATCCATCTTCTCTCAAATCAAACGGCAAATTAATCTAAAAAGCATGAAGTTTCGGTCAGCAACTTCAGCCACTTCAGTATGAGACAGATTGCTGTATTATTCGGTTTTTCGGTCGATTTTTGGAGCCAGACAAAGCAGTTTCATCACCTCATAAATGCCTCCCCTTCGGCAGTTTACACACTGCACAGAGCTATGACTTGGAGAATATAATGCACTAAATCAAAGGATAAATGCATAAATAAAAACACAGTTCTTAGAACCAAAACACCTTGCAATGTGTCTGGTCGACGGAGTAAAGAAGACTCGCATCAAGTGGAATTGTATGTTACGTACCAAAGCATTCATCCCTCTCAAAAAAGCTATGAAAACAACAGTAATTTTGGTTGAAGTGGCCTCGAGTGGCCTCCACATTCTCTAGATTCTTGCCTGATGAAGGGATGAAGTGCGTGAGATTACAGTACCTGAAAGATTTACAGGATCGGGTGCTACCGAGTTGGCATGGACCTATATTCATTTCCTGCAGAATGTTAAGCCTTGGTGTGAGGCATTCAAACTATTCAGCAGATCTACTAAACAGATGATCAATAGAGTCACTGTAAAAAGGTTTCTAGATAAAACTTCACACTCAATACATTCTCATGAAAAGTTAAACATCAGACTTATATTGGGTGAAAAAAGCTATTCATTCATATTCAACAAACACTGAAGCAAGCGAACATATGCTGTCATATAACAAGAGCAAAAATCCAGGACACTGACGAAAAAGCCTTTATTCAGGTTGGTATTTCATGATGAAGTAAGTTCTAAAAAATAATATAAAAGTAAAGGCTTTTTAACTTTTGTCAGGAGTGTGCCTCGGATCTTTTTTCTTTTTCAGCGTTTTGTGTTCCCAACCAAACACCTTCATTTAATTTGTTCCAGCTTCAGAGAACTTCAACAATTCTTCCCTTTCCAGCAGCCATGTTTCCTACATACTGGTCAATGCATATGACGAACAGCTTATTGATATTGATTTCTGCTGTGGTTTGACAAGACAACACCAGGTGCAAAAATAAGGAGTGGCTTTAAGCCTATATACTTTGGTTTTTTCACAGGAGTAAACATACAGGTGTACAGGTGCTGTTACTAACAATGGCTGCACTCCATTCAGGTGTGGTGAGTTTCGGGTAGTTGGAAAAGTCCACGCCTACTCCCTGGAACCCTTGAATGGATCGGAGTCATTGTTAATGTCAGTGGTTTTACGGTTACAAGCAAAGAGTGCCGTACTGTGTCATCAATTTCCTTCTTCAACGGATTAAACTTGTGTGATTTCAGGATTTCTCAAATTCGCTTGGCACCTACAAGCATAAAAACAATCTTATTTATTCATTGGACAATGTATGTCTACTGGCAAGTCTTTATCATGTACATATGTATTTCATTCTTTCCAGAGTTCTGTTCATACTGAAGCTACAGGTCCATCAAGTATGTAAGATTTTCCTAAAGGCCCAAAATGGTCTGTTTATAAACTAGGAATGGATATGTACAGTTGAATTATCAAGAGGCTGAAAGTCCAATTCTATTTTTACATCACAGTAAAGGTATGGCCACCCTGAAGTTGTTAAATCCTTTCCACTCGCACGGATGTATAAACAGGAGGAAAACTAAGCCTGTTATTTCACAGGAGTAAATAAATACCGTATGCCGATAACAAACACATTATGGTGCATGTGGAGGTTTGTTTGAGAGTTTATGAAATGAGGAGATGTGATTTGGAGTGAAGAATATGCATTGAAAGCCAGTACAAGCTGAGAAGCTGATGTCATACAGATATGTTCAAGACCTGAATGAAGCACAGCGGTAGTTCAACAAAGGTCAGGGGGCGTTCCCTCTACAGATGAACTAAACTAAGATAAAGTCTCCTACAGGGTCTCGCTGTGGCTGTTTTGGTCCAAACCCACATGCAATTACAGAGTTCACACCTTCCCAAATGAAACACACTGAGAGGAAAAACATGCAATGGTCTGATTTAACCCGATATAGAGGCTGCAGATGGAAAAGCACCAAAAACCTGAGAATTGTGGGTGTTTTTGCATCCTGATTGTAAGCTTACACCCCAAAACTACAGTCATAAATACCTGTGATGCAAGTGCTGAGCACATGCTGATAAATATGTAATTTAAGGTCACTTTATGTACAATCACCACATAATGACATGTCTGTGTTTGCAGTGAGCAGCCTTGGTGGGAGCTGAACTCTTGCTAGTGTTAGCATCATCCTCTTCTGAACTGAACAAGGTCACAGAGCAGTTGTGCTATTTGTTGCATCCAGCTCAACGGAAGCCTCGGGCGAATCTTGAGACTTTAGTTCAAGAAAGAGAAAAAGAAGAATGTTTTCTAGCCATTTTCATCCAGTGCTTTCACGACGGCACACCACACAGCCTCCATGACATCTAAACAAAAGCTTTAAGAAACAAACTTCCTCATAGCAAAGTAGTTGGATGCACAAGAAACTGCTCCATTAAAAAAAAAAAAACTGCCACGCAAGTACTGCTGAATACAGACCCTCTCCTCTTTGACATTTTGTGACTATGAAATACTAATGTTTCCACAACAAAACCCTGGCCTGACTCACTTTCTCCTTTGGCAAGGATTTTTATTATGGAAATGAAAGAATATGTCAGTTCACTTCCAGCTGAAGGCCTTGCGCCAACCTGAACCAAAGGCCTAACCTTGCTTTAGTGGAACACACTGCACTCAAAACACAGAGCTGGAGGAAGTATCGCAGATGTGTTCCTACACCTCACGGTTGGACTGAACACAGCTGATAAAAGATGAACACTGGTTTACTTCAGTAACATGCCTATATTCAAAAGTATCATTATCCACATCTGTGTAAATAGCGACAGATTGATTAATGCGCCATTTTGAGATGGTTAGCATCAACTGGCGAATATTGCAGAAGACTAGTAAACAAAAAAAATTTGGTTAACAGATCAACAGAGAACAAATCACAGAATGGTTTATTGTGTATTATAAATGGGCTCCAGCAGTGAATCTGCAGAAAACAACCAACTGAATACCCCCGTCATCCTCCCTTATGGTGGCTGCAAAAAATGCACAAATGCACAGTGCCTTCATTGAAGCCAGTGTTTGGTGTGTCTGTTCTGGGCTTTCTGAGCGTCACTGACACTGGATGCTACTGCAGAAACACGGCCGATTCTGTGGAGGTGACGCTCTGCCCCTGTAGTTCATTCTAAGGTAACAAAGATCCAGATTTTCATGATTACATACAAATCCAAACTTGATAAGGAATATTACATTTGATTCCTGCAATTAGATCCTCCTAGGGTCTCGCTGTGGCTGTTTTGGTCCAAACCCTAAGTTGTACACACTCAACCTCTTAGCAAAACAGGCACACCAGAGATATTAACAGTGTAAATCTAATGTTCATCTAAGTTCAGTTATTTTGTCTAATTTATTGCTGTAACTTAAAAAGAAAATAATACTATCCTTCATTGTGCCTGCTTCTTGATTTGCACTGATATCATGTTTGGGTGGGTTGAGTTTTTATTGTATAGACCTAAATATTTTTGTATATTTTATTTATTTTTAGTTTATAAAAGTTGTGGGCTTGTTAAATAAAGGATATATAAAAAATATGACACAACAACAGGGTACTTTCCTGCATTGAGAACTTTGAGGTGGCCTCCAGCTCTCACCAAAACTCCTCATAGAGTATCTTCATGGAAAACACAATGTACCATCAAGCAATTCCAGTTACAGGGTTACACTGATGTGGTGGTACTGTCGGTTTTTACCAAAAGATAAATATGACTGCTCTGGGTTTCTGCAAGTTTTGAAACTTTCCTACACACTGATCCATTTTCCTCTTCAAGACCAATCAAGTCCAAATGTTTCCATCTGTCTGAACTGCAAATGTGGAGATATGAAGATAATCAGTGAATCTGTGATCACAGCTTTGCCAGATTTAATGCTTTTGCCCACTTGAGTTTGAGGATGTGTCTATAGAACAAATTGCCATACTGATAATGTGATGATTGTGTTTTACTTTCATCAGAATTCCTAATGAAA
Organism: Apogon talboti; assembly: GCA_037367365.1. Lineage (NCBI taxonomy): Eukaryota > Metazoa > Chordata > Actinopteri > Kurtiformes > Apogonidae > Apogon > Apogon talboti. The sequence continues at coordinate 23,036,247 of JAPQRQ010000007.1, forward strand.
ACACAGAACCGCATCTGATCATGACGGTACCACTGCAGCTTCTTTTTGAGCCAGCAAAAAACCAACAAGCAGAAGGTATATGTACCATACACCAGAAGCCCTGCACTCTGAACAATTCGCATTAGCTAAGGAAAAACCCGCATCAGGCAACCATCATGTATCTATGACAAAATTAGGTAGCATGTAGAATTGAAGCTTAACAAGCACATCACAACATTATCAGTGCAACATCCTGAGTGATGGCACCTCCCAGTTAATTCAAGGGCTCAACAAGGCAGTGACGTTTTCATTCATAACACAAAATGTTCACGTATTTATATCATGTCACATTCATTTGGGCCAAATCAACAGAACCAATTCATTAGACAAGTAAACATGTTTGGCTGATTGAAGATTATACATAAAATATACTGATTGACAAGAGGAACAAATACTGAATAATTAATCCGTTAACAAACAAAGAAGACATGAGTTTAAGCTTTGGGGCTCTGTTCACTCGAGAGGCAGGAGCCATGATGAATACTAAAACCAGAGAGCAGCAAATACCCAAGCAAAACAAAGACACTGTGCTACTTACAAAGACATATGAAAACCACAAAGAATGCGCACACAGCTGGGATAACAAAGGGGTAAAGACTGGTGATGTTAGCCACCGAGCTCCCTTTATGGGCCCAGTGAATAAGTCGAGTGTTTGTGTGTTGTAACCTGAGTTACATCATTAAATAACCTACATGTGAGACTTTTTTTAAGTAAACTGTCCTTCTTGCCTCCAAGCAGTGCCATAAACCTAGATGAATGCTGACCCCTGCTGGGTTTGTACTATAATGGCAAGTGAAAGGGAGGTTCAATCTGAATTTTAATGAACATTAAATTGCTTTTATCCAGCCTCATCTCTTCAGATAGAAGCAATTTCACCTTATAAAATTGTTTTATCCGTATTGATGTTCAAAAAGAGCCAGAGTATATTCTTGTTTAATTGATACGAAGACAAACTGCAAGATCAGGTCTGGCACAAAATAATCTGAATGGCTTCGGCCATCAGGGGGGTTCAGAAACGTATCAAACAAATGCAAATCTTCATGAGATCAGCACGTAGAGAGATGAATTCAGTTTACGGTTGATTTAATGTGAGACGCATACTTGTGTCTTCGTGAACATCGGCTTTCCATTTCATACCCAGCACTGCAGGGGAAAAGCTCGAGTCTTTGAAGAAAAACAGGCAAGTTCAAAGAACTGTCTGCAACGTGACTGACAACCACACTGGTATAAGGATAAAAAAACACTTCTAATATGTTTGAATACCATATCTGTACAGTCCATCCTCATGAGTAGATATGATATGTATGTGGTAATGGGTGAAACTTTAAGGTCTTTACCTGGATTGTGCCAAAGTCCACGTTTTCATAGTGAAAGTGAGCGCACTCTGCCAGTTTCGGAAAGTGGCCCTTGGTAAAATTAAGTCTAAAAAAAACACAGACACACAGGCACAGTTTGGTTAGCACTTCATCCTCTACTCATGATAACACCTTGGAGTGTGTATGACTAGGCGAAGAGGCAGAGTGCAGTGCAAACAGAGGGAGTGGAGGAAGGAAGAAGACTCAGAAATAGACTCGGGGAATGGAAGGAACTCGAGCAGGAAGCAGAGGCGATAAACAGCGATTGGAGAGCGATAGAGATCAATTGAGGGAGTGAGAGATATGAGAGAGGCAAATTGGCAGGTGTGTGCGCATGTGGACTCACTTCTTGACATTCTTGACCTTCATGCTTGCCGTGCTGCTGCTGCATGAGCGCATCAGAGGCTCCGTCCTCAGTTCGGGGATCTCTGCACTCCTCGCCTGTAAAGACAAATAAAAAAAACTCAGATGAACACAAGGTTTCAGTCCAATCTGTAGAGTACGAGCTCTCAAATGAAATGTCACACTGTTGAGTAATTTTCTAATTGAAGTCTGGTTAACACAAGCATTCACGGAGCCAAATGCTTTTATAACCGAGCATATTTTGTGTTGCTGCTGCTCCTGATTGTGGTGTTTATTGTAGGGTATATCCAGAATCATGTGACAGCGAGGAGGAGGTGAAGTTCTAATGTGAATGAACCCCAGTGTTATCAAACCAACCATTTAATGAGGCGAGGCAGTAAATGAAAAAGACTGTTAAAAATGTTTAAGATCAATAAACTGATTGTCTAACAGTGCATCTGTCTGTTGCCCATTTTAATGAGTCCTCACCAAACTGATAGTTGAACCTCAGATCGAGGAGGAGCAATGCGGTTTTCGTTCCAAACAGGGAACTGTGGACGAGCTCTTTACTCTTGCTAGGGGGCTGGAGGAGGCATGGGAGTTTGCCTATCCAGTCCACGTGTTTTGTGGATTTGGAGAAGGCTTACCACCGTGTCCCCAGGGGCATCCTGTGGGGGGGTGCCTCGGTTGACTGATTTTACTGCACCCAACCTAACCCTTCAAGCAAGGACATGTGCATGGACAAATCTTCAATAATGCACCTGCAGTATTAAGAGTTGTCATAGCTGCCCCTTTAGTCAGTGTTAAGTCACCAGTCCAAATGGTCGAGCTGCATCTACAGTAGGCAGGTGCAGGGTTAATGAGACAAAATGTTCACTAGACGACATTCTCGTATAAAACGACTATTATGCCTTCCCAGCTTTCTCCCCTTTCGCTTAAGACATGTAAACTAAAACAAAAGGGCAACGGCTCGTTTCTTTATGCAGTGTGATAAAACAAAAACACTTCAAGAGGCAGGAAGTATCACGCAGAACTTCTGTCTTGGCGGCTTCATTGGTATTTACTTGCAAATGCCTTTTCACTTTGTTGTCAGTGAAAATATGTTGTTGTTGGCAAAGTGTCAGGAGTGACTGGGCTCTGTGTAATTAAAAAACTTCACAGGATCACAAATCTGTCACTTGTCTAATTGAAAGTATTAAAAAGTTTAGCTCAAGTTAGAGTTTACATAAACAGAATCGTAATGCAACAATTATTCCCCTTTTAGACCCAGTAAGATTCAGCTGAAAGCTCTAAAAAAGCACTCAAGTGGACATTTGAGTTAGGATTATTTTGCCACACAGTACATTTTATAGCTTGTGGCCAATTCATCCACATACAGCAGGGATTTCAACTCTTAATGAATGTTTTACAATTCCTACAGGAAACCTCTGATCTGCTTTATTTAGCTTAAACTGTGCTGAGAGGCAAGTGCAACTGTGGTCAACAAAACATTAGCAGAGCCCAGGGAGAGAGCTTTCATCAGCGAATAGATTTATTGTGGTGTTTGCATTAAAAGCTGCGTCCTCTGACATCCATCTTAATCTGATTGCAGCTCGTTGGAAACGCCACAGGAACACATTTCAGAATCGAGAACAATCACAGTAAGATATATGAAACTATGGGGGAAAGAAACTGCCAGAAGAGTCTCTGAGAAAGCTGCGTCACACAACGTCAGCAAAGACCTGTAAAGTTGCCAGTGTTCAGCCTCGGAGCCAGACGGTCAGTGACAGTAAAGGTGATATGCAGATGAGGTCAGGGTTTATGAGACAGCCCAGACACTTAACGCTGCCTTTTTAACAGGTTTAAACCAGAGGAGTTTGACAAGAGGTGGACGAGGGACTTCAAGTGTTTACAGACTTACAGACAGTCGTTAACCTGGACCCGGTCAAGTTTTAAAATTCAATATTCGGTATGATTTGAGATTTTAATGCTTTCTGAAAGTGAGAAAGAAATGTACAGCTCTGGAAAATAGACCAGTCGAAAGTTCCCAACCTGAGCCTTAATGAAAACCTCTGAAACACGATCAAGAGGAAGATGAATGCCTTCAAACAAAGCTGGGCTGCTTAACTTTTAGACCTGGGATTAGCAGAAAGCACCCAAAAGTAATGTGAAAGACTGGTGGGGAGCATCACAAAGCACATGAAATGAGGCTCCTCCCAGCTAATATTGATTGCTGAACACTTTCTAATGCCCGGTCCACACTAAGACAGATATTTTTCGAAACAGAGATTTTCTTTCTCCTTTTTGTAATAAAATTCGGTCAATGCAACAATGTAAAACGACTCCAAACTGGTCTAAACATCCTGATAAACATACACTCTGGATAATACTGGACGTAGCAGATGCAGAGGCTTTAATCTGTTATGAAAGTGAAGCAGCAACAAGTTCTGTTATAAGCTAAAATTACATTAAGTATTGTTCTTAGAAAATATACACTTTAAAAAGAGTCTTTAAATAACTCTGTTTACAAGTGGACAAGAGAAAAATACCTGTTTTGCAAAATATTTGCATTAGTGTGGAAGCGTTATGAGCACAAATGTTACAAGGTTTCTCCTGATCCCAAGTGAAGTGAAGGCGGTATGGGCATCCCTACATCTTCAGTAGATTTTACAAGTAACATATTTTTGCAGTTCTAGCATCCATATGAGTACAAAGAAAGGGATGATTACCATGTAAAAAACTGTATGGTAATTGGTTTTACAATCATATAACAAAAACTTGATCAACGGTCACAAATAATCAATAGTTAATGTTAAAAAAAAAAAAAAATCAGTGCATGTTTGTCCTGATGATTATTCTGTGTAGATGAAACACACTGTTGATAATGTCTGTGTTGGTCATAAAACATTTTTTATTTTTGTATCAGTGCTTCAAATTTTGTCTCTGGCAATTGTTTTACATTTCTTATTTTTAGAGCATTGACTAGATTACTTGTCGCTGTCTTTCAGTATTAAAAAAAACATAGGATGAATGTGGCAAACCACTTAATTTGTGGTGTTCAACACGGGTTAAGTTAAAGTTCTTGTTAGTGGCGGTGAAGACACCCATCAGAGTTTTGTTATGGGGACAAACTTTGTTGTACTGTGTTATTTAAAGCTGTACATTAACTGTTTTTCTCTGCTTTATTCAAGGACTAAGCATTGCATGTCTTGTTATTTTGACAAGCTATCACATTCTGTAAAAACAAAATCTTTTCAGAATTTTTATTTGGTATTTTTGACAGTAGTTGCAAGAATAACAAAAAAAAATTACTCAAATCCATACTATACAATACTGCAAGCTACAGTGCTATCCAAAAGCCTTAGGCCACTACATGTTGTTGGTTCTGCACAGCTGGAATGAACATGAATTTTTATTTCCATTCCATGGAGGGAATGTGTGCCCAGTATTTGAAACCTAAATAAATCAGAACTAAATGGCTTCTACAGATAAAAGTCAGTATTTAATATAACCTCCATTTTTTATTTAGTACATCTTAAACTGTTCAGTCAACTGTCTGGAAATTGGATTAAATATTTTTTCATAGAATATTTAAACAAGCTTCATGCAGAACATCTTTTATACATATTTTTTTTTCTAAATGTATTTTTGTGGACAGATACTGGATTTCTTCCAGTTCATATATTGATGCAGAGACTGAGAAATCCTTATGTGTGGTTATTATAACTTTTGTTAGAAAAACAAATCTAATGGTGGCCTAAGACTTTTGTACAGTATTGTATATGTATGTATTTGCATCCAAACAACCACACTCACTGATGTTAGAATAAGCAGTGTCAGAGCTCAAGTATTACAATACATGATCTTGACACTAACACGCCAGTTAAGGTCTTTAACTACTAAAAATGGTGGTGCTGTTTTGTTTTTTAGTTTTGCAGAGCTTTGGAAATGCACTCTTCCTTTACGTAGAGCTCTACAGTCGACACAAAGAATTATCTACCCTACACAGTGCAACAGGGCGTTGGTGTGACAGCTTACACTAAGTTGCTTAGCTCTTCTCATCACCTCCTCAAACCACTGGAGGTATACATAATGCATGCCACTCCAGTACAGAGTCCCTCTCGTATCAAATATTGAAGAAAGAATAGCAGACATGAAGTATTAAAAGCCCCGCCTCTGCGATCAATATTCATTAGCCTGGTGAGATTGTTGTTGCTCTTCCTCTCTATTGCCTTATCGAAGCGAGCGCTTGCAATCAGGTTCCAACCACGCGCCAACCACGGGTGGCTCGGCATGTTACCATGGAGACGGCCTCATTTTTTTTTTTTTCTTTTTTACCATGCTGTTGATGCAAGGAAGCCAGACCCAAACCAAAGACGGGAGGGAAGGAAATAATGAATGATGCTGTCTGGTGAATGAAACCCAACGTGCAGAGAGGGGCTGCAGTAAACAAATAACACAGGAGTTCACAGATGGCAGGTGGATGACTATCTACGTGGAGAGTTTTCAGCCGAGTAGCTTCAGGACGCCAACCAACGTCTGCATTAATCATGAATGTGTGATAGTGTTCCAGGGGACACGGTTTCAACTGGGGAGAGCAACACAACTAATCAATCTAGTGGGTTGAAAACAGCCTCAGATAAGAGACCGACAGGCTGCAAACCAGTGGATCAATGTGGTGTGGGGTTATCGCTGGATCTGACATGCCAGGAATGACACTCTATATGAGCAAGTTCACTTGGAGCATTAGCACGACACAGACAAGCTCATACACGTGTACATGCAAACAACAGAAAACATTACAGCTACTGTGTCTGTCTCACCATGGCACTGATGGTCTCTTCCCAGTCTGGTCGCTCTCTGGGATGAATGTGAGCCAGTTCAGGCACAATGTCTTCGTCGTCCAGGTGACGTCCAGGCCTCAGGCCCCTACAGCCAACAAACACAAACAAATTCAGAAATGTACTGCCATGACACTTCTGTAACTTAATCAGAAGTTACAATCAAGTTTGGGGAAAAAGTATAGCACGTGAGGCATTTCTTCTGTTTAATTATAGATGAAGAGAGGATCAACAAGGGGAACAATGGGGCATTTTTTAGGTTAGTCATGAATGAACGTCCTATTTTAGCCTCTGAAAATGTTATGTAGTGACCCAGTCAATGTGACTGAGTGGAAGGTTGTCGTTACCTAAAAATAGGAGTCTAGTCATGAGTAACAAAAGTGGACCAGCTGTGTCCAGACTGGCATACTGATTCTGACCAAAAGTAATAAGCAATGAAAATGAAAACAGCCTTGATTTACAGAGATGACACACTACGCTGACCAGATTTCACAGCACACCACTTGAGCTATGAATGGTGTCCTGCATCCCACACTGCATTACAGTCATTATCTTCTTTTGTTTTTCTAGTGTTTAAGATGCATTACCACCACCACCTACTATGCTGGAGTGCAGGCCAGAGTTCCCTATTAGCATACATTAAATATGGATATTCACAGGAGGAACTGGAGCCAAAATCACCATGTACTGCAGTGGAGACAAGCGACAACTGAAGGTGAACAGAACACAAAAAAAACCACTCTGGTACGATTCACTATGGTGCATTTTCATACAAACAATGGGGATGGGATGGGATGGGGGGGGGTATCGCTCCCTGTCAGCCCGACAGCAAAAAGAGACTCCCGTGTCAGAGCTACCCCGGGGGTGGGGGAGAATGTGGAAGGAGCGAGGCGCTGTTTAGGGAATATAGACTTCATCTTTGCTTTATCAAGTCCATCTGTAGACGCGTCTAAAATGCATGGAGACACACCCAGAGGCACACACAAACGCATATGCCCACATCCTTCAATGGCCGCTCGTTCTAATTAGAATAGCATTAGAGACACATGCTCGCTCATCCACTGTGGATCCAATATCCCAGATCCCATAGAGTATATGTTCGTTTTAACTCTGTCCACATTACATTGCTGACTCTGGGTTGTTTGTTCCAAGATATACCACTGGGGAACGCATGAAGTGACAGGAGACTCCTGGGGAAGACAGAAAGAAGAAGGGGAGGACAGGAGAGGAGAATGTAGAGGGAATAAAGAGACAAACAGGGTTCCCATGAGAGCACGGAGAGATGAGAGAGTGATAGTGTCTGATAGTAGGACATGGAGTGACAACACAGAGACGCATTTGTAGAGAGCAAGAAATGGGGAGAGGACAGATGTTGAAAATAAAGAAAACTGAAGTTGAACTCAGTCTGGACACTTCATATGTGATGTGTATTAGGTGGGGGGGTCTTTTGGATTCATAATCACTGAGTTGGTGTCAAATGTTTTGCTAATTCAGACGTAAATAAACTATGTCCTTTTTTCATATCTGTATTTACTGCTGATTTCCATAGACTCTCATTCAGACAGCACAGAAGAACTTGTATTATTTCATAGGGCACTCTGTTGTGAGTACCACTGTTTGTGTTGTTTGACTTATGCTAAACGTGACATTTACTCAGTCTCATGGCCGGAATGTTCAGTTTTGTATTGCATGAGAGTTAGTGTGAGTTGGATTTTTTTGTTGTGTGTGTTTTGCACCCTCCTTTTGGTGGAGTTGATTGGAGTGTTATTTTCAGTTATTTTCTCATTATGAAGTAGGTTTGGCCTTGGTCCTGGCTCAACAAAAGCAGGACACTCCAGACAACACTGCAATTAGAATTGTACATCCGTGAATATTTTACTGCATGTATATCCCATTTGGATTTTACAAACAATAACTTGTGTTTTAACATTCAACAATTCAATAATAATAATAATTCAATAATTTAAATTACGCTCTTACATTGACTTGATTTGGGGTTTTCCAATAACTTATCATCAATAGTTGTAATCATACTTACACACAACTATATTTTTGCACTTATTATGTATATTTCTTTAATTATCATATTGATTATATGTGTATGTATATATATATATATATATACACACACACACACACACACACACACACACACACACACACATATATATATATACAGTATATATATATATACACACGTTTTTTTTCCTGTTGTATTGATTGCTACAATACAAACAGTCTAGTTTCGACCAGCTCAAGAGATAACTTTTCCTATGATTTGGCACTATACATATAATTGAAATTTGATTGACTGATTGATTGATTGAAACAAAAGAAAATATTGTGTAGTAAATCCAGTCACATCCTTGTAGTAGTTTGGTCACAGGAATACTAAGAATAGATGCAGTATGCTATAGTAGAAAAAAAAAACCCAGACACACACATACACAAAAAAAAGTGCAACAGAGTACACATAATTTCAACAAGAGCACCAGGAAAAAAGAAGCAGAAAAGTACCAGACATATTGAGAAAACGACTACACCATGGTTGAAGACAGGCGGGAGAGAAAAGTAGAACTGGCAGAGTTGAGAGGAGCGAGAGCAGAAAAACATCAGTGGAGAACTCATCACAATGCAGCGCAGCAGAGCAACTCCCGGCCTGCACCACAGGAATCCTATCTTCGGGGCTCAGAGCAGGTAATAGGAATGCTCCATCCATTAATGCTGGGAGAAGAAGAACAGGAAAAACCCTGTGTTCTCTGTTGAAGCCTTAGCCTTTCTATTGCCCACCTCTGATTCAGCGGCAATCCACACCGGCACATCTTAAAGAAATGGATTAAAGGGAGTTCACAACTCGTATGGTAGCCAAGTTACATGCAGAGCTCTGTGCAACACAAAATATGACTGTGAAAATGGGAGCCATTGTTGTTGCTTAAATATTTTGTTTTTTAAGTTTCTTTCCATCAACTACAGCGCTGGTTTCAGAAGTTATGTTTACACAGATGCTTTGCACATCCATCTGTTTGTTTAAAGCTAATTGATTACACTACCAGTACAGATAGAGGAGCATATTTTACATGAACTCTTATTATGAGTTCCATACATTCAGGCTGACATTACTTCAGTGGGACACTCATTACATTCTCTCTGCATCTCAGCTGGCATTAACACAACAATTTCTACATCATTTACATTCAGGAAACCTTGGCAGCAGAAGCTCTTTTTAGTTCCCTTCAACATGGGAAACCAAGCAATTACAGTTTTTTTTTTTTCTTTTTTCATCAGTTCACTCATGGTGGGCTGAAGCAGGTGTGTGTGAAAAATATATGTTTAACAGTTTTGCTAATTACCTTAATCTACTGACTAACAATGTAAGAGATGCAGAGTTAAGGTGAGCTGGCTGTGTACTCTCTGCAGCAGAAAACACCAACGTTTGTTTCTCCACAAAGTTATATTAGCTTTAGAAACTGGATGTCACAGAAGACTAGCTGAAAGTAACTGAATCCATCTTGCAAAACATACTATGCCAGCACTGCTTTTTCATCATATTTCATACTTTTTGAAATTATTCACAGTGTTTTTTTTGCAGAATGAAGCTTGTACAAACCAAATTACTTATACAATAGGTACCTCATGCTTATGCAAGACGTGTTTAAGATGTTCAAAGAAATAGCAAACCAGTAAATTGTGCAGATATACAGATATACATTTGACAAACTGCATTTAGAGCATACAACGCTTTATATTATGTTTTTGTTCAGTGGTTTCCAGATTTTTTCAGCTCAACCCGAATGACACATTTCGTGTCTCCTTTGAACCCAAATTTACCAAAATATGCCTTGTTTTGCCATAGACCTACATTAAGACTCTTCCATTGTCAGATATTAATATTTTGATCTTCTTACATTGGTTATGTTATTTTTGTCTTGTTATGTTGTTTAGTCCTGTTGCATATTTTATATTAATTCATCTTTTTACATCTTTTACATGCTTTGTGTCTTATATTAAGTTTTCTTTTGTTAAATCAACCATTTCCATACATACATTATTCATTATACATCCTTATTTCCTAGTCAGTTCATTTTTTTTTTTAACATTTATTATGTTTGTGTGTGAATTGTGTTTGCACATTAAAAACGTAAAGCAAGAAAAACAAAGATCCAAACATAATAAATTGTGCAGATGAGACAGAAACCTCAAGTGGTTTATGAAATGATCTAATTCAAATAAGCATAAAAAACAAACTGACTTGCTTCTCATTTGTGTCACATCTATGCAGATGTCAACATCTACTATCCCAGTGAACACGTCTAAAGAAAATTAATTAACTTATCTTAGTATTTTCATGTGATCCAACAACAGCAGCTCTGCAGTCCATTTTAACCCATAAAGACACAGTGCTACTTTGTGGCCGTTCTCAAATAACTTTTTCTCTCTATTTAACCTTTCTTAAGTGATTTATCACCATTCATCCTAACAGTATCCTCTCCATTTTACATTTTTTTCAGTGGAAATCAGGTATTTTCCTAGATTTATTTTACTAATCAAGTACTTTAATCATCATGCTGAGAATAAATTTAGGGTTATTATATCAACAACAGAGAAAACTTGAGGAAAAACTGACTTTTGCGTTCAAATCTATCATTAACTGAACATAAACCCAGTGTGTCCATCCACTGTCATTGATCCAACTCCATGGGTAACAAACTGTATTTTACACCAGTTATTTACATATATTGATAGGATTAGTGGATCAGAAGATTTCAGATAAGTACATGGTTTTGGTTGCCGATGGCTGTTTGGGTCTTTATGGGTTAACACCCTAAGTTTGGGAAGCACGGCCTTAACTTATTTTGTCAGAATAAACCTATGCAGAGAACCCAGACACCATGGGTGCACCAATAAGCAGCTTATTTCTGTATAATATTCCATTTATTTGCATGGCCAGCAAATAAGTCAGTTGGTCATTAGGAAGGCAAGGGCCGTCCTCTATTGCCATCAGTGCTGCTTGTCCCTCTCCCTGCTAACATAATCAGCAGCATAATCAGCTCAATCTGTTTCATGGTCTCTTGTTGGTGGATTTGAAGCCAGGTTTGCCAGCTTTTCTAGACGGCACTCATGATCCCATTGCATCCAGATCAATTAATATTCAGCCGGCATCTCTGATTGGCTTCCTGCATTTGTCACACCCTGGCAGAACTTCAGGTTCTCCCATGCCTCTGGTCATTTGGTCTTCATCTGAAACCAAGACCATAATGAGATACTTAATATTTGTTCCATTCCTGTAAATGTGTTTAATCAGCAGGTTAATGTCCCTTTCTGTCTTCTAAGTGTTCTTGTTGTTGCTCATGTTTGGCTTATATTAAATATGTGCCTCCCTGACCCTGACACCATCTGTTTGTCTACACTCTCTGTATTACCTCCTCCAGTCACACACAATATTCAACATCCATGTTCATACAGAGAAACGACCGTCATAGCACGGCTAAACAAGAAATCACATGCACGATAGTTATTTGCAGTGTTGTATAAAGTACTGGAAAGTCACACTTGAGTAGAAGTACAGGTACCCTACCAAAAAATGACTTAGATAGAAGTTCAAGTCACCAACTGAAATGTTACTCAAGTTGAAGTCTTTAAGTATCTAATATTTACTGTACTTAAGTTCATGAGGTAATTTACATTTAAATGTACTCAAGCAATGGAAACAAAAGTACAAGTAAATGTCAATAATAACCAAAGGCAGTCAGAATTTTGAATATTATAAAGTTTATCCAAGATTTTAAAACATGGTAAAGTAAAAGATGAACAGTTCAAATATAGAAAATGATGCTCACATCACACACTTCAAAAACAAGGTTTCAAAACCTAAGCAGGAGCAGGATACTGCTGGTTTATGTTTACCTCAAAACATGGAACCTACATTGCACTTCATATACTAGGAATCCAATGTCTGAACCACTGACATACAGTAAAACCAGTGTGTTTTTTGTCATAGTTTCATTCAACTCTCCCTGACATCAACAGATCACAGACAGGTTGAGTGTGGACTGTCGTTTGCACTTGTCCATTACACCCAGTGATAAATCAGTTTCCTGACTTTGTTGCAGTCACCTGTAATCTCATCGGTGAAAACACCTAATTTACTTTAATTATTTTTTCTAACCAGTAACAACACTGTGCATTTAACATGTATGGGAGCAGAAGTATGCAACTGAGTTAGGAAATGTAGTGAAGTAAAAGTGAAAGTAAACAGAATAAAAAATACTCAGTAAAGTACATATTCTCCCAAAAACATACTTGAGTACAGTAGTGAAGTATTAATACTTTGTTACTATACAACTCTGGTTATTTGACCACATCAGCAAAAATCAGAACAAAGCTCCGTCTTTTTCCTCAAACACCCGCTGTATTCTACTGCACTGTCCATGAATACTTTTTGGTAATGGAAAGATATTCATCTGACGTTCCCAAAGATTAGGAAGCCAAGTGCTTTACTATGTCTTATGGTAATGAGGGGTTGTTTTTAATAAGCTGCCTTTTCTTTCTCGCTGGAATGTGAGACTAATATCTCTGCCTAAGTAGGAGGGTCAATCGGGTCAAATCCAGATGAAATTGCCGCTCGCTTTTAATTCCAAAATCTTCAGTATCTCTTGAAACATAAAAAGGAAAAAAGTAGTCATATATTAAGAACTATTCTGCTCAACACAGCGGTAATATAAGAGCTGGATTCTAAAACACACTTAAAAGAATCAAAGATAAGTATTTGCTTTTAAAATCATAAAACTTGTTTCACAAATATTAATTAGATGACTGTGTAAAAAGGATGAAAGTAACTTCACCCATGACTTTAGATGAAATGTTAAGAAAATAAAAGCACTATTAAATAAGAAGATGGATCCATCTACTACTTGTTGACATATAAGAGCTCATCAGACATCAATTTATCTGAGATGACTCAAATAGGGCTTTCAGACTAGTGGAATATTACTTTTATTCAATAGATGACAGAGCGTTTAGGTTGAGGGGATTATCTGGATACCTCCATGTGTTGATGAGAACTTCTGTTCCAGTCCTCCAATAGGCTCCAGTTTCAAGACTACTTAAAAAGCAAAGGATAAACATCAACTGACTACTGGAGCTGTTGAAAACTCCGAGGGCTGCTCCAAAGCTCTTATGCCACTCACATCTTGAGTGTCGTGTTTAGGAGGCGGGAAGTCACATCTGCCCCAGAGTTTCGCTCCACACCCTTCAGAAGGCCATCCCCTCCATTTACAAAATTAAGCAAGTATGCAAGAGGGACCCCAGATCGATGAACGCTCATCAGCCTCACCATCTGGCCGCAGTTTGTTTTCTTAGCAAATGAAGCTGATTATTGAGGATGGTGGCTAATGGCATTGAAATCTACTGGGTTGCTCCTGGTTTTCTTGGCTGACTGGATTTTGCCGAGAAATTTGTTTAATAACAGGTATCAAAATAGCCTCACAAACCGACCATCCAGTACACAAGTGAACATACATAATAACTGATAATGCGTGCAGGTGTTTCCAAACAGCTTTTAATGGCTCTGACATTTTTGATTGGGGTCACCAGAAGTGCAGCATGATTGAAAATATTACAGAGAGCAATGCAGCTGCGTTTTCCTATTTTTGTGGTTTACAGTTATCTTTTTTTTATATATATATATATATATCTTTTTTTTTTATCTTTGTGATCAGAACAGGGAGGATTGCCCTTTTACACAGATGCTGAAATGATTTCCTCAAACACGTTTCTGGAAAAGAAACACAATTTTTTCCCAAATAAATTTCCTAAAACTGTTTGAATGAGGCCATTTTTAATTCCATAACGTGCGCTGTAACCTGATTTGTCTGGTTATCTGGTCTTTTCTGGCTGATGAACGGTTATTGTCCTGTGTATCCAGGGATATGATGCAGCCTGAGTAATTGAATCAAATATTATACAACAATCCTAGTAGCCTTACTGAACACCACCTTTGCTGTAAAAGAAAGAAGAAAAAGCCTTGCAGTGAAACATGCGTCATCTACACAGACTATTGATGTTTTATAACTTTTTATACACACTCTAATATTGTGAAAAACTGGGCCATGGACTTTTTAACTCCTTAAGGCTTTGTTAAGAAAACAACTTCATGCACCTCTAACTGAGATTTAATTGGCAGCATGCCCTTGAGACATCTGTAAGATACAAAAATTCTAAAATAAAGACAGAAAACTTCATTCAATATTTTGTATAACTGTGTAACTAGCTGCCTGTGTTGGTACCATCACAGTACAATGACTCGGCTTTATTTACCTCAGATATTCACCGACCAGTCTTTCTCATCCCAGCCTGCAGCGTTGGCCTTGTTCCACAGAGTCAGACCTGTCTCCGTACCTCAATGCTGGAAGTAGGTCTTAAGCCATCCACGATCATTCGGTACTAGGAAATAAAACTCTCTGGGTTGTCATATCGTGTGTTTCTTTAAATAAATGACGCTCATCTGAGGCCTAATGCAGAGTGTAAAAACAATGCCTTTGCAAAATAACATCTCGGTCACAACATTTGCAGGTAGAGGAGCAGCTGTGGTACCATAAGTTAATACTCAGTAGCAGCATAAATACAATATAAAATGATGCCTTTGTGGAATTTTGCCATTTTCTTAGATAGCATAGTTACAGGTTGGAGGTTATTGTTGTTCTTTCACATAGTGAGTGGGATATTGAAAATGGTACCATGCATGTACTGAAAGTGAGGAAAATCCAGTCACTCAATTGGTATGATCATTCCAAAAGATTACACAATACTCTAATAATGGCAACCAATGTAATCAAACAGTGATCTATACTATAAATTTATGCTAACCGCATTAT
>JAPQRQ010000007.1:23054334-23067329 GCA_037367365.1 Apogon talboti
TGGGATGGGGGGGGGGGGAAGATGGGCACTCCTGGAGTTTGAAAACAGCTAAAAAGGTAGCAGCTAACACTAGCAACTGATAGGAACAAGTATTTATATCTCACAAATAATTTCTATGGAAAACTTCAGCCAACATCAACATCTGCCAGCAGTAGCCAGATAACAGTTTCCATGGTGATTTTCTAAGTCTGTTGGTCATGTGATAATGCAGAACACTAGGGTCATTTTCACATATGACATGTATACTACTACAAAAAAGTAGTAGGTTGTAAAAAGTATATGCACTATTTAGTGTCCATGTATGAGACAATGCAAAGTCAAGATACTGAGTGCAGTGATTTAGCATAGATGGTCAAAAATGGAATGAAACAGAGGGAGGAAAATTTATTGAAGGCTAAGTTATGATTGTCTGTACAGTGGAAGAAAAAAGAACTTGAAATCACTGAGATGTCTATGTTGATCGAACTCTCGCCACTTCAAAGTCTACCCTAAAACTGGGATGGAAATGAAACACATCTGCACAATTGTGCTTCACAAAGTTATGAGCAATACACAAACACATGCATAAAACAGACACACACACACATCTCCAGGTTGAGTTCTAACCATCGTCTGAAATGCAGCAGTGCAGTACAGCCACACAAATCTAATAAAGTGGGGGAGACAATAGAGAACATTCAAAGACTAAGAGACTTCTCTTTGGGAGAGGATGAGCAGTGTGCAGCAGCTGCAGGATGACAGCATCCGGCAAACACTGAAACAATGTCTGCGTATTGATATAATTGGACATAAGGGCCGGGGAGGAAAGGTTTAGTAATGAGCAACTTTCTGCTCTGTACAACCCCCTTACAGTAGTACTTACAGAACTTACTCCATCATACAGTCAACTCCCAGTCAATTATACCCACAACTTCTTAGCGTAATGACTCTGAGAAGCTTTTATACCAATACTTTTATACGAAAGTAACTCATTCCTATTTTCTTTTTCCCTTGCAAGTCTCTTGATTTGGAAAAAAGCAGATGTACCTTGAATTAAGGGATGTACCAGTATGTCAGCTGAACAAGACAACAGCTTCACTAATGATGTTACATTACACTGTTTTCATTGATTTTTATAATTAAATTTGTGCTGGTTGAAAAATAATATAATAAAGGACAAAGGTTTTAAAATGGTTATTTATATTTGTACATATATATAAGACATTTCCTTGTTTCCCAGTGATAATTATTGCACAATCAGTGCATCCTTCTTGGAAATAGAACTGAGCCATCAGAGAAAAAATTACCTACATTTTTTTCAATGTTATGAACAATTTAGGATTTTAATTGATTGTTTTAAGGCTGCATGAAGTGAAGACAAGTCCTGATTCGTAAATACTGCTTTTTTTCACAACCTACATGCCATATAAAACTAGAGAAACACCTTCACAATAAATATATCACAAGAAGGGATAATCTCAATTTTGCAATAGGACTTTTTCATGATTTTCACAAAGCAAAACCTTGATTCACTGAATTAATTTGATATATCGCCCAGGCCTGTTTGGAATATACCAAGCCTTGAAAGCCCCACGTATCATTCAGGGTTTCTGCAGGTTTGATGAGGCTGAATTTATGGCTTTAAGACATTTTCTTTGGTCAAATTTCCACCTGCAATTCACATAAACAACAGTCCAACAGGCCTCATAGTTATTGTGTTGAACCAGTCTTAACCATGTTTCAATCCAGCTAATCTTATAACCCATTTGTCCATGTTTAATTTCTCTGCTACTGACGTTCAATTATCAATTTTAGGGATAATCAAGGCCTTAATTTAGGACAATTATATTTAAGACTTTTTAAGGATCCACGGACACCCTGTGAAAGATCTGCGAAATGCCATATTACACATGTCAACCACTTATTGCTAAAATATAATGGCAACACAGTTTAATATTCACATCCTTTTTAAAATCGTGTTATTTTGTGTCTGAATACATGCTTATTGCAATGTTTGTTCAGTTAAAAAGAATTAAATGACAAGATATTCATGGAGTAGTTCCGCAAGATATATCTGTAGAGCCAGCTCACTATTTCACATTATTTTTTTTAGATTTGTTCAAGTAAATAAAACACAAGTGAGACAAACACAATTTCAATTTAATCTGTTAAAAGCTACTATTCAGCATCTAACCCACAGACACAAACCCATAATTATGAACAACCTAAATGAAAATAAAATCAAGAAAATGTGAAATGATTGGATTCCTGCCCACTTTACTTCATTCTTAACAACCACACACGTACAGCCTCAGTCGGTGCGACTCCCAGCGGAGCTCGTTAAAACCAGTGAGGCCAAAAAAAGACCTCTCACATGCTTTAGAAATCACGCAGGCACTTCATAGCTTTGGTGCCCAAAAGGTCAAAAACACAACCTTGATTAGATATGAGTCAGCAAGTGGTCGGAGAATAGGTGAAAGAAAAGAAAGAATACATCAATATTAGAAGTGGGGAAAAAAGAGGTATAAAGTAAATTTGACATTAATACTGTTTGAGTCTGAAGAGTTTCCATTCTGTTTGACTTACAGCTTCAAATATTTTTTAGAATTAGATTTTGTCCTAAATCATTTGCAGCACATTGAAGGGACCGTATGTTTCATTTTTCAGAAGGGAACCTGTTAAACCCTGGGCACACTTGTTTACAGATGGAATCATCTCAATGCAACACAAAACAATGGATTAACAAATAGCAAAAGTTTCATTCATATAAAACCAAGTTGAGATCGGAAAAGAGTACAAGAAAGACAAAATTTATAGTCATCGCTTCATATTGCGATCTTTATTTTTTTTCTCTTTGTCTCATTTGTCTCAGTGACTTTTAGCGGTAGAGAAATAATATTTGTACTGTTGGATCTGCTTAGTGTTAGCTTAGCGCTGCAAAGTTTGTCTCATTGGTCTGTTTTATTAAATCATTCATGACATACGCTGGTCTTAGACTGTTAGCTGCTTTTAGATATTTGCCAATTTAAGTGGTTGCTGTTTGGACTATGTTCTGTTTTCCCACAAGTGGTTTGGTTAAACGTTTGATGTTCTTCTGGTTATGTGGATGTATAGCACGTGCATATTGCAACAAGTGTCACATAGCATTACCATGGCAACACAGATGGAACTTTGGGCTTAAGAGTCTAATGCACAATGAAGGTTCTTTTCACTAAACCATGGTTCATGCTTTTATGTTGAAAATACATTTACAAATTTTTTGTTTCATAATGCAATTTTACAACAGAAGAACTCTGCATGACATACGTACAGCCCGTCTTCCTTAACGTTACGCACTGTGTCTAAATGTATTTGACTTTTATTTGCTTACAGGCAGTGTTACCTGTTCATCTGACACCAACATGTCTTTCTGGTAGACAGCTTTTTCCATTTATACAGGGAAAAAATGACTAATTCATTTTGTTGTTGGTTGTGATGTTATTACAAAGAGGCACAACTTCAAAAAACTTTCTCTCGTCCTCCTTGTGAGCTCTTATGGCTCATTTTTGTTTCCTGTCATTGCCTGTGATTGGTCTAAAACACTGAACCATCCAAAAAGTGTTTTCCTACAAAGTCTTTTCTCATCCAGACAGATACCTGGGCTTTACTGGGATGTTTGACTATGAACAGTCAGGTAAGAGGTTGGGCATTTGGTTTTCAATTAAACTTAATTCAATTACTTTTTTTTTTTTTAACCCTTAAGAAGTTACTGCAAGACAATTTTCATCAAGCTATCTTTTTAATCAAACACGAGTAGTGCATCCTGTCACAAACAACCTATCTTTATTAAGGTCTGCATCCCACAGGCCAAGCGTTATTTGCAGCTAAGATAATGGGTTTATTTCAGTCACTTTTTGATCATGAGTCAGAGTCTGTCAAGTAGTCGGTTTGTTCACTTTTACCTGCATAACTGTGTGTAAAGTCATGATGTTGGACTGAAAACACATTCTGGTCACATTCAGCTGCAGATACCTGTGAGTGAACATCTGACCCATGAACATCTGACCTATCATACAGTCTGTAACATATCCTATGGACAAAATGGGTTAGATAAAGCTCCTGAATTTCCCAAGACCCAAACTGTAGGATTAGAAAAAACACCTCTGCAACAGTTTTGGTAAGAAAGCATGGGGATTGTACAGCAATTCCGCATCTGTAAAGACATTATCATTTCTCCTTACTCTCCATGTCTGAGGAATCTCATTTTGCAGATTCCGTCAGCTGTGTACCCTCTTCAGCGGAATACTGATAACGGTCTGTCATGTGGTAAGTGATGAGGAACGGGCCCGAGAACGCTTCAAGACGTTTCTGGGCAGATCCATGGGACAAACTGACATCCCTCCGCCACAATGACCTAAATGACATGTTTTAAGCACCACTTACGGCTCAAGTCTTGAGCCCTACTGACGCAGTGTGAAGCGCTTTGAGACCCTACCAATAACGACCACACTCCACTCTCACTGCCTTTCACTCTCCACAAGTATCACCTTTCTCGTTCTGAAGTGTGGTGCACTCCCAGCATTCTCTGCATTCCTTGGTAAAGAGGCATGTAAGGAAAAAGCGACCGCTCCTTCCACCACTTGCTCCCATCGCTTTAACACCACCTTAGTCAGAAAACCTTGCTATAAACTTGCGTCAAGCATTACTCTCTGCCTTCCTCCCCTTTGCAAAACCAGAGAGTGACTAAAAGAGCAACTTCCCTTACACTTTCTAAGCAGCTACCCTGCTGAGTCAAACGTTTATATCCAGCCAAGTGAAATACAGGAAAGAGAACCTGCCATCAAAATGGTGCAAATGATTCAATCATGAACATTTTCCAAACATTTCCAATGCCCTTTTCATTTCAGTGCATTAAAGCAAGAGCAGTTCCATTTTGCTGGGAAATGAAAGCCATGAATTTCTCCCTGCTTTTATCCTCACCTACCACTTTGCCATGTCTCTACTATTTGAGAACATCACACCTGAATGCCTGATTCAAAGTGAAACAGACAGCGTGCCGGTTTTATGCACTAATGTTTCAACACAATAGCTGCAGCCAGTTGAACACACATCCAACGGGTTTTAAGGGTGGAGGAAATACACAACAACACAGAAAGCTCCAGAATGAGGTTTTATATCTGTGAACCTCTGTTGCTCAGTGTTTTGCAGCGGAGTCACAGTAGCATCTGAAGCACCTTGAAAGGAAACACTACACCTCAGGTTTTACACAGCTCCCTATCCAATTGCCGATGTGTTAAAGAGGACAGCACTACAGTAGTAGAGTACAATACACACATTTCAGATTCCGTTTATAAAGATGCAACTTCTTCATTCGTTGCAAAATTAGTTGTAGGAATTATATCTTTAAAAACGTGAACTGAGGAAGTCTCTTGGATGAGAGACAAAATGTTTTCAAAAGAGCTAAACCCGACCATTTGAACCGAGGAGAATCTTTAAAAATGCATGCAAACTGAGCGTGTTTGATGTGATCTGTTTAATGATCAGTGTTTCATTAACTATCTTGCAATAACTGCGCAACAGGGCAGGGTGATTCGGCAAAAATGTCAGTCAATATGATTAACCATGATGATAAATGTCACATCATTACTTATTTTCGGCTTAAAGGGTGTATTTTGTAAAAGTTGAAGATACCAGATGGTTATTTGAGGGTTTAAAAGATTCTTTGTGGTCTGATTGTGACAATGCTTGCCAAACAGTGGAGCATTTCAGAAATCTAGAAGTGCAACATTCAGAACATTACATGAATATGTAGGAGTAAAACAAGACTGAAGAACAAGTACCAGCAAAAATCTACAGATAATGAGAGCGAGCTGGAATAACCCATAATGTACGACCAACTTGCTCTTTTCCCAATCCTGACATCATTTAACTAGTAATTAAAAGACTCACCAATGTCAGTTAAATAGTGAAATCTACATTAACACTTCAGCCAGATGTCACAAAAAGTTGTACACTTCATTTCACATTAAAAGCAGAGCACTGCAATGCCACCTCATGGATTACAGTATTTGCTAAAATTCTGAAGCGTCAGCCCAAGGAAACTATAGAGTGCTAGAGTGATCAGTTTTAACACATAACACAACATAAAATCACAGGTAGCACCTTTAAAAAACTGAGAGTAACTAACTTTTTAGAAAGGCCACTTTGAGTAGAACTGAAAATGCTTTACTTTCTATTAAAATGTGAACGTGTGTAAGAAATACCTCATGTTATAACCTCTTATTCATAGATTAACATTATTTATGGAAAAACTCCTTTAGAAGATGAGAAATTGAATAATCCAGCCAAAAGAAGGCAACTGGTGCTGCCAGTTTGGGTGGCTGCAATCAATGTTTATAAGAGCAACTCTGAAGTGTATAGTGTGTTTTCTGTACTGGACCAATACACATGGATACACGCCACTTTTAGACCTGCCAATAATACTCACCAGAGAATACTGTGGCGCTGGTCTCTTGAATGAGCAGTAAACTTGAGGCAGTTCGGCTCTGCGAGGATTTACCAGTGTTTTGGTTTCGGAAGAATTTTACTTTGAAACGCTTTGCGCACCCACAGGGAATGAACTACTGAATAAAGGATTTAATTCTCTAAAATCGAGCATTGCAAATCAATCAGCTTTGTAAAGCTTAATCTAAAGCCATTATTAATTCTCGGCAGCCTGTGACAGAGTTTATGCTCCTCTTGTGTGTAGGAAAATTACATAACAAATGTACTGTTCAGATTCTGTGAATATAGATATTGGCTGGATATGAGTATTTTAAATATGTCTGCCTACATGGCTTCAGAGAAGGATTTGGCTTTTATTCAGTTGAAAAAGAATGACTTTGAATCATAATTAACATTTCTAAGCCAGGAATGAGTGTTTAGACACTAGAAAAGGCTGTTATTAAGGTTGTTATTGCTTTAGGATATACTTCATATTAGTACTTAGTGAATCTAGGCCAAGCTATCCAATTTCATAGGAATGACCACTAACACTAATTTTAGGGTGGGTGTTGTAATCTAACTGGGTTTCTACTAACTGCCTCTGACTGAAGCTATGACAGCAGAATTTTTGAGGGCGAAATTCAAGCTGCGTTCGGGGTCGCTGAAAATAATCAATCAGAGATGGGGAACCGTTATGCTGCGCTGCAGAAAGCCTGGCGACTGAAAGAGGTCAAACAGAGAACACAAGGCTACCGATGGGGCTTTTTATTGTCCCGCATCTATTTGTTGATTTATGGCTAATGAGGGATGAGGGGAAATAAGCAAGCAATAAGCAGATGTTTTTCTGAGGCCCAAAGAATTCTTTCATCAAAAGAAAATACTCCTGCATACCTCCTGCCATCCAGAGAGCAGACTGAAGAAACTGGGTGAACAATTCACAACCAAGGAGCAATCATGTACTCACACATGGTTTAAAAAAAAAAAAAAAAAAATGTGTTTTGCACTGTTATAGTTATTGCAGTCAAGGTTCATGAACACAACTACACAACACATCCAACAATTGGAATGCAACACATGCCACATATCCAACACTGGAATTATAGATGAATTTAAACTCAACAGTCAGTAAAGTCTAAACTGTCTAATTAGAGTTGGGGTTAATGGGATAGACTGGATTTGCATGAGGCAAGAGTAGACTATATTCTAAATATTTACACTACTTTACCTTGCTGTTAGACAATGGGGAAAAGGAGCTCTTATATCGCTCTCTTCAAAGCCACCAGGCTGCAGAGTCCAAACAATAATTTTACCTTGCAGAACAGAGGAGTTCCTAGTCCTCTTCCTCTCTCATAGTCTGTGTTACAGCATGTCTTAAGTGTTAGTCACAAATCTAAATTAACATATTAAAATAATGCAAACAAACGAAATGATCAAGGCAGCAGGAGAACAGTGACCCGTGTTTTGAGGCAAAATTACAGTTTTTGTTGTAGGAGTCTGGTGGTTTTAAAGAGAGCATTGATAGAATAGCTTCACCTTCCAAACCAGACAGCTCTCTCCACCATGGACATAAAGCACTGAAAACACCCACCATAGTGTATACCGGAGGCAGGCTTACTGTATGTAGGAGCTTAAAACTGTCTTATTTATACAAACCAGCTGAGATTTTTGTCATGAATTACAAAGTGTTGTACATCTGTGACCTGTGGCGTCAGCATCACAGCAATGTAATGTTTAGCACTAATAATTATAATAAAATACAAACCGTTTCTGCCTTTTGCAATTTCTTGCTAAGCCGACACTGGCTGGATGAAGGACATACGTTTTTGGTACATTTTATCCATTTATTCATGTGTTGTGTGTTTTTTGGGGTGACAATGAGGACACATGATAGACATAGTGTCGAAGAAAAGTAAAATTGCACCTGTATGGCACCATGTCAGATTTGAAGCTGATGAAAGAGTCAAGACAAACTTGACCAAGTAATTACAGTCCTGCTTCACTCCCAGCTTCTCTTCCTTCTTCGTAATTAGTGCTTATCGACGGTTGGCAAACAAGTTTATAGGTTAATTATTGCCACCAAGTGGACTGGAGATGCTACACTCTCAGTCTTGGGCTTTGGAAATCTCATTACGTTCCACTTGGGCGCGACTGCTAAGCCTCCACTTGGACTACAAGTAACAAAATCTGTTACACTAATCCAGTCCTGTGTTTGGCATAATATTAACCAAACCTGAAAGTTTTTATAGTGGCTCAGACCTAAAATACACTTCGGCTGACCCCATCAACAGCAGTACATTTCTTGGCTCCTTGTCCAAACAGGGGACATGTGAAAACCAATGACTGACTAGAGATGTAAAGAAGTAAGAAATTATGTCACACAACTCTACTATCAAAAGTCTGAGCTAAACAGTAAAGAAAAGAAAAGAAAAAAGAGATCTAATATGCTTAAATGCTGTGTTAAGCTCAAAATCTAACGATGAATCTCTGTAGGTTCATCCATCTAAGGAACATCACTTGATTTATTATATAAACACATTGATTTTTTCAGCTTCAAAATTGAGCCTTTTGTTTCTTCTCAGTCTGACAGACTTAAAATGTGTCTGAAACAAATCTAGTGTAGACAGGATATTACTGCTGCTTTAAAAAAAAATCATTCAGACAAAGAAGAGATGCAATCAGCAGATACTCTCACCATGTGAAATGTTGATTTCCAGCAGTGGGAGAAAACAAGGAAGTCTAAAAGCCTTGATGTGCACAGGTCGGGACAGTCGTGAGTAAATGAAAAAATGACTCATCAGTGCATTTGTAGTTCATTGTAGCCCTTCCTGAGTAAATTATCAAAAGCAGAATATATTGAGGGCCCTGAACATGGTTCATTACCACCACAATGGAAGACTTTCCATCCAGGCAGCAGTTTAGTTTCGCACCCATCCCACAGGCAAATTCTGGCCTGTGTACGGCTTAGCAAACAAAACAGGAGTCATCTGTCCTCTTAGTCTTGTTCTCATTATACTGTATATGTAAAAATTTACATCGGTGTCCCAATTCATTCATTCTGTGAGACAGAATTATGCCTAAGCAATCAGATCTGGCGTACTGTGGTGTTACAGTTGTATATTATATCTGCATTACAGCTTGGCTAGCCATCCGTGCTAAACTGAAATATTCCTTTATGCTGCCATAAATCTCACCTTCCCGCTGATACAAATTTTACAGACAAGAACGGACATTTCCACGGTCGCTGCGTATAATGATTATTTTTTCATCTGCAAAACCCTAACATGGATTTAATGGACAGTTGTATTACTAACCGTTCATTGAATAGCAGCAGCATCACATTACTGCTTGGTAGCATCAATTACTGGAGGAGCAAAATAAAGGAGCTGTGAGCCTGCAACCTAATTGCACTACCTTGCACTGGTTTAGTGTGTAGCAGGGGAATACTAATGGATGGGATGCTCACTAATATTAACTTTTGGGAACACATGGTATGTTTAATTCATGTCATGTCATGTCTAGGCTGAATTAATACTCTTGCTTGTTTCAAAAACTAAAAAGAATAAGAAACTGAATTAGATGACTTTATCTTTGTTTGCAGGTTATTATCTGTATTAAAAACAAGCTAACATAAGAAAAAGGCTGAGCATCCATGTAAAAATTATCAACACACCCAGGAGAAACAGGAATCCTAATGTGCCCTGTAATAATGACAAAATGAAGCTGAAATTGTCTGCTGGTGAAGCTACTAAAACAGCATGACGTTTAACCTCCCTTAAAAGCTATGGCATTTTAAGTGGTGACTTCCAAACCTTTACTTTTTAAGCTTTCCTGCTAGTTAAAGCTAAGCTATAGATCCAGAAGCAACAATGAAAAACAACCAGAAGCAACAATGAAAAACAACATTGGTGGAGTACCGCAGAGAGGATTTACATCTCCACTGTCAAATGAATGAGATACCAGCAAATGTCACTTTCCCGAGTCAAATTACATTTCTGTTTCGTTGGACCTTAGTGTCACTGTTTTTTCTGCCAGCCCAGAGATTCTGTTTAGAACATTCCAAAACAGGCATGAGTAAATGAGGAGTCAGACTGTTTCAGGTTGGAGGGTAAAATGTAGAAAATGCAGATACAATACAACTTTATTCCCCAGACAGTAACCTAAAAACAGAAGAGAAATTAAACCTCCCTTAGGTTAATGTCAAATGAGAAAACAACACGTTACTAACCTTATATTAACTGCCTGCACAAGCAAATGGAAAAGTACACCCCTACAAGCCTGTGCGTACCTTAAATTAACAGCTACGTGATCTTTTCAGTTACAGAACCGTGAGGGCCTAGTTGCTGGTGTGGGCCTCCTCCTGCAGAGAGCCGCTCTGCTATCCGCTCATCTGTCTGACTGGATTAGAGAATCACAAACAGGGCACAGTTTTACAGCTGTGTCACCTCCTGGCGGCTTTTTGTCCCCAATCCACCCTCCTCAGTTGTGGCTGCTGATCCCTTGATCCAACCCTGACCATCGGGATTCACCGGACAACTTTTATGATGCACTCGCCCCGGCCAAATGCCCTCCCTGTCGTTTTGGATAAAAGAAAATAATCTGCTCCGATGGGCAATGAACCGAGTGCATGTCTCTCTTGCATTTACACAGTTAGTAACATCGTGAAGGAATTTAGCAGAAGAGAAACACCCCTTCCGCTTGGTTTTCCCCGTCTCTTATTTATCTCTCCCTTCACTCTGTCTTTTCTATTTTCTTCTTTCTCTTCTTTTCACTCACAGTTCTAATGTTGGACCACTGTCTAATGTATGCTAAGCTGCTGCTGCCATGGTAACCCCGGTGCAGGATTTAGACCCAGTTCAAGACTGGAGGAGCGATGGGCAAGGGGCAGGTGGAACCGTAATCCACGCTCACAAAAAATTGAAAGAGAAGCACATATTTGAAAGAAATTAATGGAATCAGACAGATGGACACGCACCATTAATCCAGCTGTGGTGATAAACCTCACCAGTTGCATGGCACGAAGGGCTGTGCATGTAGATACAAATGCCATGACGTCTCAGGGAAGGGTGCTTAAATGGTATCCTCTCCAGTCAGAAAGTGAGTGGTGACTAACAGAAATAGTGAGGAAATGACAGCTAAATGAGTCACTGCCACGGCCTCAATTTCCATCGCTGATTGTACAATATGTGTCAAAGGAGATCCCCGTGATGTGATGTGGAGATTAGTTCTACCTCACCGGCAGAGAGTGTAACATTCGTAATATAGAGGAGATAAGTGATATCCCAACAGCACCTGCTAGGTGATGAGAGAGTCCAGTATGCAGAGAAGCCCCTGACAACAAGGATTAATGAGGGTTTGCTCTGTGTGTGTGTGTGTGTGTGTGTGTGTGTGTGTGTGTGTGCGTATGTTTATCATCTGTACATGTGTCAGCGGTGTTTGTCCTCAAACATCCCTGTGACTCATAAGTGTCTATTAGAAACAAGTCCATGTGAGATTTGTGAATGTACATGCTTGAGGGTTTATGCATGATGACAGTGCACGGGCATGTGGGTGTGGGTGTACAGCTGTAGCGATGACGTAACAGGCTGAAAGCTGATACATTCAGCCCCTCAGTGGAGGCAGTGGTCGCTGGAGCTGGGAGTTAACTGGTGGCTCTGTCAATAACGGGAATCTGAATGAGGGGTTCCAGTAGTGACAGGCAGTGATGGCTGCTGCTGGGGTTGCTAGGCATGATGGGGGGTTAAATAGGAGGTGGGGTGGTGACTATGCAAACTCACCCCACTGGCTCAGCTATAGCACTCAGGCACGTTTACCAATGCTCCCCCTCCCTGCATGCGCAAACCCTGGTGTCATTTCTCCTTGAGGCATAGAAGAAGCCAAGTAACACCCCCCTCTTCCATCACCAACACACACATACACACTCCAACACATGCGTGCGCACATGTGCACACTCATACAAACTAACGCCACTATAAGCACAAACCAGAATCCCTGACTGTCGAAATCTGAGCGTTTGCTGCACAACAGTGAGAGAAATGATAGCGAGACACATGCAGAGAGCACAGAAAGACAGGCTTTCTGTATGTGAACATTTCTGCACAATCAAACATTACTACCCACACTCACGCACACTTCACACCCCCTACTCTGACTATAAACAAACTAGCATGCTTACTAACCCACAACCATAGGTGTGGTCCTCCTTTTTTCAAAACCCACACTTTTACTCGTTCCTTGATGTAAAATGTTCAGGGTGGTCCATTCCCGTGTGTGCGGCAGCCTCGTCCTGAGCTCTTACCTGTCCAAGATGTCATGGCTGGACGTAGCTGTAGCTCCCAGCAGTCCTAGTGCTGCACTCCCCACCGCTGCGGCAGCCCCGCTGCCTGCCTCCATGATACTGACTCACTGCAATGAGCAGCCTGCCAGAGAAGCAGAGAGGGGAGGGGGAGGGAGGAAGGGAGGGAGGGAGGAAGGGAGGGAGGGAGGAAAGAAGGAAGGGAGGAAGGGAGGAAGGGAGGGAGGTGTCACACACACTCGCACACTTGCACGCAGTTAGT
>JAPQRQ010000007.1:23067429-23098452 GCA_037367365.1 Apogon talboti
GGGGGGGGGGGGGGGGGGGGGAGGATGTGAATAGGTAGATCAGGAGGGAGCAAGACGAATGAGATAAAAGAAATCACATGTAGAGGAAACAAGGAGAAATGACGTGGGGAGAAATTTACAGAGAGAGGAACGAGGGGAATAATGAGAGAGGAGACAGAACTGTGAAAAAGATGTGTGGCAAAAAGACGAAATGGAAAGTGAGAGGGAAGATTGGCATGGGAGCGGGATGAGAGGACGAGTGGGAGGGGGGGAGAGGGGGCACAGAAAAATCGTTAATTGTGTGTGTAGTCTGTAGATCAAATAAGTCATGCTGATGGAGCTTTGCGAAGCAGGATTTCACTTCAGCGTTAACACATGGAGTTTCTGGCACACACATTCCTGTGAATCAACAGTCAAGCACCAACATTGGCTGCCCCGGAATCATGTGCTGAGGTCTCCATCCTCAACCTAGAATTTACAGGTCCCTATCATTTCTATGATAATCTTGGGTTATTTGTTTGACTCCTAATAACACCAAAAATACAGATTATGTCAAGTGTCTATGATAAATATTTATATTGATATACTGTATTACATCCTCTTGCAATATGATGTCAATACACAAATATAACTGGTAATAAAACTTGGAGACAAGGTTGTACATTAGCTGCTATCACATTTAACTGCCCAGGAAATAAAAACATCAACATCCCAAATGTCTGGTGTGAAATACGGCACATAAATAAATATATTCAATAAAAGAATAGTAAACAGCCTTAGTATATCAAATAGTGTTCAGGTGACAGAGCCACAGATGCTTTATCAGAACTAAATACATTAAAAATAATACATATGTACAATCTCTCACCACATTCATGCAGAGAAGCTTAGTCAGATGGACAGCTGAAATAGTGCAATAAAAATAACAGCAAATAATCACATTATTGTCTATTCTGTTGACTTTTCCCATCTCCATAGATTAGGTCTAATAATAGTTTATTTATACATCTTAATTATATTAATTCATCTTAATTTACTGGCTTATAATTATCTTGTTATAATAAAAAAATTAAGCCTGGCAGAGATGATATGAAATATTCAACTGAAGTCAAGTCAAAATAAACCAAATCATAGCATAAGAAGAATGACACAAAACATGTGGTCATTAAAAGGCTGTGATTCTAAAAATGGTCAAAAATCTCTAAATAATGA
Organism: Apogon talboti; assembly: GCA_037367365.1. NCBI lineage: Eukaryota > Metazoa > Chordata > Actinopteri > Kurtiformes > Apogonidae > Apogon > Apogon talboti. The sequence continues at coordinate 23,068,621 of JAPQRQ010000007.1, forward strand.
TGGAATGTTATTTCTGTTAGTTTCAACCGATTGCTTTTATAATGAATGGAGATGATGATAATGATTATCTGAAATAATTGTGATGTAGTGGTTATATATTAAATGTAACAGGCCTTGTTACCAGACTAAGTGGTGTTGCTGTAGAATGTGGTTTTTACTGGCTACACCTGTAGTGTACGTATAGAGTGGAGTTGTGTGAGCTGCAGACAAAACAAGCCTGTGAACTTTGGTTGTGGAATTACATTGTGTCCTCAGTCATTGGACAGTTTGTGAAATATAGGTAGGTCAGCTTTGTACCACTCCAGGTGTGTTTTTTTCTTCTTCAGTTACACAGACGTTGGTGATGATTGTATTGCATCATTAACTTATTACAAAAGGTAATCAAAGGTTCTCACACCATTGCATTATGTCAGCACATTTACAGTATATCACAATGACAGTGAGTTTGTTCCAAACATGTTCCTTTTTCACAGAGGAGTGCTTACTTAATAAAAGTTGGGTCCCCGTGCAACCACTTTTTAATTAAGGCTCAGCTATATGCACAACAAAAACATCATGCTGTGTTTATTTTAGCAGATTTATATACAAGAGTCATGATTAGGGCAAAAATCACAAACGCTGTGCAGTTATATAATCACAAACATCCATATGTAGGAGGATTTAGGGAACCCTAATTGCAGAAATAGGGGGAAATAAACAATCTCTAACATGGTAATATTTTGGATTTAGTAAGATAGACCAGAGATTTATGTAAAACTGCAAAATTAAAAGACAATTAAGCTAAGTCACATTGCAAGTTTAATTTTATATGTGTGAGATGCCAACAGTATACCCACAATAATCACAACTTCATCACTTACTCAGAAAATCATGCAGCTCTAGTTGAGTTTAATGGTAATGGAATGTTTCAACTTAATCTTCAGTGAAAAAGAATATCTATAATTGATGATGTGGTTTGTGTCTGTAACATAAAAGCACATTCTCACACGTCTTGAGACAATAATTTGCAGAGCATGACATCTCTGCATCATCACAGTGTGTCATATTTTACCTTTTCTCAGCTTCAGTATGATTGGTCAATTGTTCAAAGATACCAAAACTATAGTGAAAACATTCAAAGACATGGATAAGACACAGTGACTCTCTCCTCAACAACTTAAGTCACATGGACCTTGCAGGAGTTTTAATTCATAACTTGTGCGTTTAACCTCTATGACATGATCTTCTAAACTTTTGAAACTTCACATCTGCAATTGCACTAGATTTAATATTAAATATTGATAGAAGGGGTGGAGGTGTATAATTGCAGTGCCAGTTAGATCTTCTAGACTTTTGCACTCAAGCAGCACAAGGGATAATTTCAGCCACTCAGCATGAAGTGTCCTCATATGTCGTCATTCTTATGTATGCATACTACTTGTCAAAGAGCCCTTGCACTGGCATCTGTCATTTAAAGCTCACATTAACTGTGATTAAAGTTACTTTGGGATTGTCAACACTGCTCATTTCCTACCCACTGAATCCTCACAGTGCCCATAATCGCAGCAGAGAACGCCCTCTCGGGTATTACTGCTATAATACAACCCACCGCGTGACAACCTCCCTACAAAATCCGAATGTGACATCGGGAGCGGACGAAAATAGACGACAGGGACGCAGCAGGAATGACCCATTAAAAACAAGGGAAAGCAGGGGGAAAAAGTCTGCGTCGCCCGTTTTCTGTGGCCGTCAATGGCTATGTGCTGTAATCCCAAGGGGGATGACGCCGAGAGGAGAGATTTGGAGGGAAGGTGGGAGGGATGTGCAGTAGGAGAGAGCGTGGGAGGAGAGGATCCTTACAGGCCACAGTGAAAGCAGCTGGTTCTACATCTAAGGGAGACTTGCTGGGTATATGTAATCCCCAGGGCTCTCTGTGGTGTGAAGCTTTGTCAAAAATGCCCTGTACGTAACGTATCTGCTAAACACAAAAGGCCTTAAGAAGTTTAGGAGAAGATACAGTAATATAGCCTCTATCTCTGCTCAACTTGGATGCATTTCCCTTCAGATGCACCAGAAAATCCTCTAAAACTTAAAATGTCTCGCATCCTCTCTTTAACGTGATGCAGGGATCTTTGTTCTAAAAATAACAAGGTGACAACAGTATGAATCATGAGTGATTAAGCCTCCCTCCGTACCAATCAGAAACTAATGCGTCACCTTGTTTTGACCTGTGATCGTTCACGACACCGTGAGCCCGGAAAAAAAAAGATTACCAACTTCTGCGGCATATGTTAGCAGCTCTGTACAACACGACATCGACCAGACAGACCATGGCCGCATCGACTGCTATGAACATGTGAGTGATGTGGCATTGAGGCCACTCAAGTGGTGGATGCAGACACTGTTGATATTCATCTCATGCCCTGGGCTTCTCCCTCTCTGCCTACTGTAAACTCCTGCTCTTAAATCACACGTCAGTGACTCCTGCGTCACACAAGGAGGCCGTCTGCTCACCCTGTCTGACATTAGTCGTGTGCGCTTTGTGTGCCAGTGTATGCTTTTACGCCACGGGCACGAAACTACAAATACCTTTTGTGATTGTGCGTAGAGGAAGGGAACCATGTGCATTAGTTGGAAGAGTTTGTGTATGCTAAGCAGGCAGGCAGGGCAAAAACAGAGCTGAGCTACCCACAAATACCTGATGCAGCAGAAAACCTATAAAATGGCCGACCTTGAGAGAGGACACTGCTTCAGCTCCGAAGGGATTTAAAAAAAAAAACAAGCCTGAATCGTCTCTATACAATAAATACGCCTCATTTTCTTTCATCAAAGAGTCGTTCTAGTTAAAATATACTGTATGATCACAGCAAGCCACAAGTTTAAGTTTGTCCCAGTTTGAGGTCCATAACATAACCACTAGATATTCAATTGAGGTCAAAGGCTTAAGGATGCCATAAAGCAGTGAGGCTTTAGGATGCGCAGTTAGCCAATAAACTGTGGACACACAGATCCAACTGGTCCTACTGTCAGGTAGCAGTGCTAGCATACAAAGTTTACTTCAGAGGGAAAATGCAGTGACTGTTTCTCCATCTTTATTCAGTTCTTTATTTCATGGACAAATGTGAAGATACAGCCTTGCAGAGCATTTAGAAGTCTACAACTAGTGACCTCAAAACCCATTAAACAATACGCAGCTCCATTTTATTACTACTATGTACATTCTGGCAGTGTGAATATAAGGTAACAGATGTAGATTAGCATGTCGGGGGACAATCCACTGAGTTATTTTCAGAGCTCAGGTAGTCTTTTGCTTACAGAGTAAAATAATGGGCAGAGAAAATAAACTAATCCATCCTGCACCTATTAATTTGTTTACTCCATAAAATGTGACAGTGCTGTTTCCACAAGCTTCTGTCTCAGTTGGCTACTACATCACACTTTGCCAGTCATGAAAACACACACGGATCAATACTGGGAAATTAAAGTTCACTTACATGATGTATTTAAAGACTTACAGATCTATTGCTCTCCTGACATGAGTCCAGTAGCAAAGCTTAAATTGCAAGACTGATTTATTTAACTTGTGTCACTGAGGGAAATACAAATCCTGATTATTTGTTGGTTGACTTATTTATGAACTGAGCAAAAGCAATTTGACTCATTGGACCCAAACACCAGATGGTGTGGGTCACTGACCTGTCTTAAGTCCTACTTTCATTTCAATTGGTCTGGTAGGCATGCAGTAGATGTTTGACTTTATATTCCAGTATTTTCTCAACCATTATAATGGTTAGGCACAGTACCCATACCATTTTGGGCACCATAAGCCCCATTAAATAAAATGTATCTAAATACTTTCCCCTAGATCAAACGTCAGATTTTCTTTTCAGCTTTTTGTTTATTCATTTATTATCTGCTGTAGCTTTACCAAATGTCTTTACACAAATCTAGTAATTTTCACATTTAAAAAATTCTGTGAAATTATATAGTTGTATTAAAAAGTTGGTCAGGTCATGCTTTACTGCCAACGCAATTTATGAGATACTCAAATTGAACGTGTAACTCCTTGTAGATTAGGTTCATATATTGTCAGAACTGTACAGCTACCATCATTATTTGGTACTTGCTTATCAAACACAACAGTGTTTGCAGTATATTCATCCAGACGTGGCGGCCTGCCAAGCGTGACTTTTCAGTGCCATTGCAGTCCTCTGTGTGTGCTGTTGCCTTATTTATCACTACACTCCAGCAGCCCCTTCAGTTACTTGTACAGCATTGTCAAAGTGGAGACCAGATTGTTTTCTGTTCTGCTCTGTTCATTTGCTGCAGTAAGCTAATGGCGCGTAAAGCTTCGGATACTAAATCAATCCTCCGAGCACGTGCTTCACAGTGATTCAAGCTTAAGGTGAAGGTAGTGGTGAGCTATAATGGAATAAAGTCCAATTCGCACTGGTGTAACCTGGGGACCTTTGGAGATTTACAAATTAATCCTCATGTCACTGTCTCATGTGGCACATTTAAGTGGGATAAACTAAGTCAGTTTTGACTTGAATTTACCCAGATTATAAATGACTTATTAATCAGTGCCTTAACCAACTGATGAAGATTTCAGAATCTACATATTAAAACCCAAGTGGCTTCTGTGTGTGCGTGTATGTGTGTCCGCTTTATAACTGAAAAACCGGAGAGAGATAGCCTTTGCCTTTTGAAGTACTTGGGTAGTTTGGGTCAAGGATCAGACTGGCGAAAATTGCTTATTGATACGACCGAGACTTTTTGAGTTATTAGTTGTTTTTTCGCACAACAACGAGATACACCAAACCACATACATATACATGGGGAACGGAATGCTGACAGCTGATTGGATGAAATCATCCCCACTCTAATTTAGAGTGAAGAGGGTTGGGTTTTATGTTACAAAATCTAGAAACAACTCTTCATAACTCTCACATTTCTGGGATTTCAGCAACAATTTATACACCAAAATGTTGGAAAAAGTCATTTCTTTCAAAGATTATTTACATTTTAATCTTAAAACATTTTGTTTTCGATCTACAGGCCTCTAAGCGCACAATTCAAGTAATTTCAATGCGATTAAGTCATACAGTAATGATGTAAAGCCCTTTCAAAAAAAATAAGGTAACTATAACCAACTGTCATCGCTGCCACCCCACAAACTCAGCAAGTTGACTTTTACTCAAGTTATGACCACCTTCGACAAAAAGTCAGCTCCCCATTTTATTAACTCTACTGCTTCTAGAACCCGTGGATTCCCAAGGCTCAATGCACTAGTTAAAGTCGGAATACTTTAACGATGCCTGATAGAAGTTGGGTTTGTTACACTTAACCCAGTCAAAATCAGACATGTAAAATATCAGCTTGCAAAGAACTACAACAATGTAAAGGTTAAAAATATGACTAATATATAAATAAATCTACACTAAACAGCAGTGCAATTAAAAACATTCCCCATGCAGTGCAGATATTACTGCAAGTACTATTATTCAAGCAGATTAGCATTGGCTAATGCTCGGAGCTGTGTATATCGGGATAGGTAAAATACAAAAAAATATTTCCCTATGGGCATAATAAAGTGAAATAACCTTTATATTATCCTGGGTCGACAATTTAGTGATATCTGTTGATGCTGTTCAAACAGTGTTCACCACAATGCCACGTTATCCATCTCACTGACTCTACATGCTATATCATGTAGAACCATGATATTGTAGAATTGTAACAAAAATGCTATTTAAAAAAAAAAAAAAATTTATATTACTGTTAATTATTAGTGCAAGCTCCATAGATCAGACCGTGAAATAGGTAGAATAAATAAGCTAAGGGAAACACAAAGAGGTCGACTTGCATGGGATTTATATTATCATGAGAACTTAAACGTTTACAAATTATAGTTGTGAAAACCAAGTTCAAACCACAAGTCAAAGTGCCAGGCAGTATTAGTAAAAAGTACGAGAAGCCAAAGAGAACAGTAAAAATTCTGAAAATGAGAAACTCCCATCGATGTATAAAACCTGTCAGCCCATCTGGGGTACTATTGTAGCCCCTCGTCCTCATTTACAGGCACTGCCTATTGAAACATATTGACATGGAAATGAGGCAGTGACATCAGCAGGCACTTGTTGAGTAGCTCGTGAAGCCCCCAGCAACAGCCCTCGGCTCCCGCTGGAGTTGGAAATGCGGTTGTGAAGCATGTTTGACCACCCAGCTGCACATCAGTGGTAGATGCAGCCATTTCACGCTTTCTTATATAGACAGCAGAGCAGCAATTTGCAAAGCTTGTTCTGCTGAAAATATCAAGAGGGCATTAAATCACTGTGGAGCTTCTACAGCACAAACTTGATTTACCACCTGAAAGTACGACAAATATGAGCAGTATGCAGACTCCACCTCTGGTTGAAGTCAGACGTACGGAAGTGTTTGGTTTTTAGATGTAAAATAGGTCAACTACAAAAATGAGCCCTGTATTTAGGCATTTGTTTTTATTGTAGGACTTCATTTAGATCTTCAGACCGACAGAATAAAACTTTAGACTGACTTAACAACAATGAATAGTCCTTCATAAGCATTTCTCACACTTTACTGGTAAACTCCTAAGCCTTTTCAGACCTCAACATTTACACACCTCAAGATTTTATTTAGAAAGTCTTGAAATACACTCGACATTCCTCTAATTGTGACACACCCCATTCTCTGCAGCTTCATCAACATTTGTAGCACCCTTGAATCCTTTTGTTAGCATGAGTCGCTGTGTGCAGTATACAGGATGTGGAGAAGTGTCCTTGTTTGCCACCGAAGCCTTCACAAAGTTGAGTTTCATACAAAGTACAGCGAGTGGCAGGGCTGCTTGCTGAATATAGAAAACTGTTGTGAAAGGTCATTTGTCCTCGACTCAAAGGTTACAGTTTCCATCTTGACAAAGCCATCTGTCCTGGTAAAGTATCCATGAACAAAAAAAAAAACAAAAACCCTCACACAGCCAATGTGACAGCGGCCTTTAAAGCTAAGGTTCACAATCTTTTTCAGCTCATATCACAGAAGATGGATGTTGCGTTGCTGCAGAGCCAAAATGTACAAACTGACGTCACAAATTGCTATGTCTACGTTTTTTACAGACTCTTGCATTAAAACAATGCTGGAAGAAAGCACTTCAGTTCATCTATAGCCTAAAACACACCTATCCAAATAGGTATGATAACTTTTACCATTTCATTTGTTTAATCAGCTCTGTTGCATTGATTGAATGATTACATTTCCAAGTTTTTAGAACATGCTTATACATTTCTATTGGATTATGTGAACTGAGGACATTCTACTTCCTAACAAAGAAAAAGAAGCATTAAGGTAACCTTTGCAGCACCGCACTTAAAGCACTTTATCAATCTTTGCATACTTCCATAAAAACTTTAGACATCTTAAAAAACTGTTATGAATGTTATTAGACAAAGCGTGATGGAACAAGAATGAGATGAGATGTGTCCTGACTGTGGTCAGACTTTACATTGGAGCTGAACCCATGTAATCAGATTTGCCAGGATGGATGGGTCTAACAACCACACAAATCAATGCAAATGCTAACCCACGCAAACAGACACGACCGCCAACATTTTCTTGCGTCAAAGCACCGTCTCTGAAAGGCTCTGTCTTTATGACGTTTTCAACTTGTTATACCTTACAAATCTTATCTCATGTTGTCATCTTGTTGTCGTTTATGTAATCATCATCTTGAATCTTTAAATTTAAAAAAAAATTTTTTTTTTACAGTTTCCATCTTGAAACGTATTTTACAACTAGTTACATATTTTATAACTGAGGTCTAAGCTTAGTCTATCCTCAAATACTCAAAGATTTTTTTACTGTTAATTCACTAAAAGCACCAGACATTCAGAGAACTGGAATGTTTCTGTCTCACCTTAGTAATAAATGTGAATAAGAATAAAGTTCTATAAAAGATAAAATAAAAAAAGAATGTTAAAGATACAAATCAAGGCTATTTACTATAGTGGCAAAAGCTTTGCACAGGAAGACACATTGTCCAAAGGTAAAGGTTCTTGAGGTCAAGTCACGCATATTATTTTTTATGTATTTTACTCAACAGAAACAGCTCTGCGATCTCAAAGTTTGGGAAAGGCAGCTGTAAAGTATTCAGCAGATTAATTTCATGTGTCAGTTTCTCCTTTCAGGATCAAAACTTTGTCTCATGTGAATATTAAAAAATATTGCACCGTTAAGGAAAGAACCCAAGTAAAAGAGTTGACGAGTTGTCTATGTCAGTTGGCTGCAGTGCAAAAATGTGTCATTGAGACTTAGATCCGCATTTTTATTTTAACGCCGACTGCATGACTGGAACCCGGTACAGAAAGAAGAACCTTGGGAAACACACCTGCATTGTGTAAGACAAAGTGTAATAAAATGCAATAAAAAAAAAAGGCTGACAAAAGCCTTAAGAGTTGCAAAAGTACAGACGCAACACCAGACGACACTAAAACATAGGACGCATGTAGACAAAACTACAAAATCAGACAAACTATTCCCAAACATAATCCTGTTGAAGAAACAGTGAGAATTCATGAGCAAATGCCAGTGTGCTCCAACGGTTTTCAGCCTCTCCGTTACACTGAGAACTAGAGGAACCAGTGAGTTCCACATGTGGTTGTTCAAACTGGAGGAGATTAAAACACTTGTAACTCTGCTGCTCTTTTCTTTAATAGCAAGCAAATATAATGTACTCCCACAGTCACCCACTCCCACTTGACTGAAGCAGGATTTTACTACTGCTAGAGAGCTGGAGATGTTTAACATTAAACCAAAACACACTCGACCGTCTCCACTTTTGAACTGTCTAAAGCAGAGCGGTAACCATTAATCTACTGGTTGTCAATAATTAAATGAATCAACTATTTTGATCATTGATAATCCATCCACTCATCTATTTTCTAAACCACTTAATCCCCTCGAGGGTTGTGTGGATGCCCACGCCGACCAACGCTGGAATTGAACCCATGCCTTGGTTCTTAAATCTGTAGTATTTTCTTTTTTTGACAAGAAACTGAAAATCTCAGAGGGGAGAACCAAAACAGGATATTTGGAAACGTCATGTGGGGGTGTGGGAAACAATTTGGACCATATTGATATTTAATAGACAAGACAATTCAATAATCAAGGACAATAATCAAGACAATTCAATAATCCAGGAACAAATCAAGGAAGTGGTCTGAACCAAACACTAAAGAATCACCCTACATTTTATTTAAGCCTTAAGGTCATGTAACAAACCTGCAATTACTATTTTAAGTTTCTCATACTTAAAACAAAACACTGTCAATATTCCATCATTATATCATTGTATTTTTACATTACACTATCTATACTAAAGCACAAGATACAGCTGGGTGACTTTGGATAAAAAAATAATAATTTACATTTACATTTTTTTTCTTAAATGTTAAGCATAATTTATGATTGGAATTGATTAATTTGGGGCTTTTATGTCATATTCAACAGGAGAAATTCATGCACAATCAATATATCATTGATATAAGAAACAAACAGGTTGCAATTTGAAGTTTTGTTGACCAAGAAAGGCCTCCAGACATATAATCTAGATTTTGCACTTTAGGTATTTTTTTGTGCTTTTCAGAGATGAGAACCTCAGTTAATTCATTGAATTCTATTTACTTCACAGCTCTAGATTAAGATTACAGCAGCATGATTTGGTAAAGAAGTCTTATTGTAATAACTGTGGAGAATACTGCAATTTGAGTTTGATTTGTTCTCCAGGAAAATGCTTGGATTATTCAACATGTAAAAACTTCAACTAGTGTACAAAACAAGACAAACTCCTAGGCAATGCAAAAAACAAAACAATAGGTTTGATTATTTGTGCAGCCCTGAGATGCATGTAAATCAAGCCAAAAACTACTGCTAACCTGACTAAAATAACTACACCTGTTAGTTCAGTTCACTAACGCAGGAGTGACCAATCCATCCTCTTCCTGTCATAACTGTCAAAGTGTCAAAGCTTGATCCTGATGTCTGTAACTATTGCGGTAAAACCTAGACACTTGAGGCTGTGTGTGCAGATTTCTCCACTGCTGCTGTTTAGGGAAGCGTAGCCGCATTCTGCAGCGAAAACAATGGCGTTCATTTGTGTGACACCATGCTTGTGAGTTTGCTTGGTAAGCCCAGTTAGTCACTGAGGCCTGGTTAATGCACTGGCATGTGGACGGGTCTCGGGAGATCAAGCGGAGGATTTGACAAACTACACTACATTTGGGCTAGCATCAGGAAAGCTAATCTCACAGGCTGCAGAACATGTTGGGCTGCCAGCAGAAGATCAGGCATGAACACGTCACCGGAGCCGAGTGCAAAGCCTGAATTCATTTGGCTTTGACTGTTAATACACTGGAATGGAAAGACATGGAGTTCATTTATGAAACACGGGTGATAAAAATCAACCGATGTTCCAGTGAAATCATCCAAAACGGGGTTAGCATTCCCGCTAAATGTAAATTCCCTTAATCTGTCACACGTGGTAAAGCACAAAAAACACCAGGGCAAACAGGGGTGGGGGGGTTAATCAGACCATAACGTCCACTTCACTGTCACAGAGTTAAAAAGCTCTTAAAATAATCTGGAGCTTTTCAGTTATGTTGAATGAAATCATGAGGCTGTGTTTTGTCTGTAAAGAGGCTGAATTCAGTCCCAGTGACGGGGTCATGACAGAGACATTATCTGGGATCCGTGTGTGAATCATAGATGACCCATTCGAGAATTACAGTTCACACGCCGTATAATTCAGTTACCCTTACACCCACAATGAAAGAAAAAAATTCAGTGGTTACCTTGGCCTTAGTTCTAAGAAATTTGGAAAAGAAAATTGTGGATAGACTTTTGATTCAGTAGAGAATCTGAAAAATAAGTTATATTCCATTTGTCAATTAAGTTTGACAAACAAAAAAAAAAGTTTATATTTGTTTAAGTCAAACTGTTTGGTTTGACTAGGGCTGTGTGATATAGCAAAAAATTTTATCTCAGTATTTTTCAGTGTGTTGGATGAGTTATTGTTTTAATTATTTGTTTTCCGGCAAAATGAACTGAACAGAAAACATGATTAAAAATATGTAAATCTTCGAGAGGGAGGTGAAAAGGTATTAAAAATGATCATATTTGCAGACTGTGGACATGGACAGTTCCAATGATGTCGCATAAATGTCTTTCAGGTGTAAAATCTTTATCGTTTACATATTTTCAGTTTGACATTTCAACAGTTTTAGCAGCTACTGCAACTGTTTTAACTTGTAAAACCATCTTTTAAATTAACAAACATCATGTGTAAATGAGGGAATAATTCAAAGCAGATTAAAACACTATTGTAATAGAATTTTTGCCCAAAAATCCAGTCCCACCGGACACAATTGGCAGGGTTCAGGACTTCAGCTCTCTACAAACTTGATGTTGTGATGTTTCTCGATTTTCAGAAACCAAAAACCCGACTAACTGAATTAAATCATCATTTCCCAGCCCTAGACTTGACGTGAAAATAAGTGATCGGTGAATTTTCCTCAATAACCAAGCAAGTATACTCACATCTAAATCCCACAATAATCACAATGTGATTCCCACCAAACTGTGCAGATCTAATTTTGGATTTCCAGACCAGCTGACACCAGGAGGATTTAATCAGACCATGATTAATGTCAAGCAGATACAAAGGTGTTCATGCAGAAAATTCTTTAGTGATTGTCAACTGACATCACAACGTTGTGCACTTAAAGAGGCTGAGATCCTCGGGGTGATGTTCTCATGACTGAGACATTCTCTTATATCCAAGTGTGAATCATAGAGGAGGATGAGTGTTTTGGAAAATCATTCTTGCATGATGTTTAATTCCATCCACCCAGCAATAAAACTACACGATAAACTCTTCATTCATTATTTTGGCCTCAGTTTTTGGATGCCTGAGAAAGGAAACAAATCACTTAAGGTATGAGTTTGGGGGTTTTGTAAAAAAAAAAAATAATGAGCAAAAAAAAAAATCCTGCATTTCCCAGAAAACACCAGATTTCGGCACTAAAAGTGTACTGGTGATGAATGACCTTGAGGCTGATTAGGAAGCTCTCGAACTGAGGTGGATAATAAAACTTGTCTGGATAATTAGCAGGCTACAATCTGATAAGGTGCCTACTCTCGACAGCACAAACCACACTTAGTGAATTACCAGAGGAGATAATACAATAGAAGGTGAGATGTGCATCTGAATGATGGGAGATGAAAAACGAGAGGAAGAAATGGCCGCAGGTGCATTCGCATGTGCTCTAACAGAAAAAGGTCATCTTCGGCTAACAATTCCATCCAGGTCTTAGTCGGGATAACTAACTGTGTCTTTTAATTGATTCTATATGTTCAGCTTCGTTGTGACGTTGATTCCACTATTTTAATTCTTTAAACGCCCTAAAGGACTGCTTAAAGAACATTTTTTCTTAGTGCAACAAAAGAATGAGAAATTGTTTTCTTTTAACTGCCGCCAACTAATTAGATTCTTTTGCTGTTATGTTCCTGTGACCTATGAGCCGTAGCATATTTCCCCAGAAAGGACTTAACCAACCAAGAAAATACAACCCCTTTCATATGAAAATTGTTTAACAACATTTCGCCGGCAGCCTGTGTTTACCAGACATTTCAGATGCAAACACCAGCATGTTTAGTGAGCTGCAGTGATGTGGGTCCTGTTACCAAAATAAATAGACATCGTACTAATTTTCCCAACATCTTAGAGTTATATTGTGGATTAAAGTCAGACAGGATGTAGTCTGCTACTCTGGGAAAACATTTCGTGAGGGTTTGGGTGCTTGCTGTCTGGGCTCAAGAATTTTCCCCAACTTTGTTAAAGACTTAATAACATGGGTGAGGCGAGGTAATTTCCATTTTTTTCTATTAAAGAATCTGGAATTTCACATAAATTGGAACCATGTTATCAACATTTAGCAGATAAAGTAATAATCCAAAAAGCACAAAAGTCCAACTGAAACCAACTGCAACTATTAGATCTAGAGAAAGTATTTTAGTATTTTCTGATCCTTTTTAATTTCACATTGGTCTTTTTTAGCTGGTGCCAAAAATGACCCAGTGCCATTTAAAAAAAAAAACAAACAAACAAACAACATTGGACCAAAATTGTACCAGATTTTACTTTTACTAGTTGCACTATTACTCAGCAGGCATTCTCAATGTCAGTCAGTGACATTGACAGAATAAGACCAATGACCATGTGGCACCTCCAGTCCAAGAGGTGGTGGTGGTAAGGCAGCTCTGACCCATTTTGATGGTGACCGATAAACACAAATTAACAAGACAAGGCAGCAGTGAAGCAGTGCTGGCGTAGCTTGAATAAAGTGTGTAGACAGGTCTGAATATGCAAAGCTGAAGCAGCACGTTGATCAGTTTCATCATGACTTTTTCCAGTTTTTCTACATTACCTCATCTACGATTTTACCTTCACCTTTTCTTGCATTAAGTGCAACAGGTTAAACCGTATGTGCAGTTTAAGGGTGCATTCACACCAGCCCTGTTTAATAAAACTGTTTAATCAATTCTTTTGGGAAGTGTGAAGACACAATTGTACTCTGATGTGAATCAAAGTGAATTCTAGTTTGCCTAAAAACATTGATCTTGGTCCACTTCAGGTTAACCAAATACAGGAAGCAGATTACAATGCAGGGCATCGTAGGTTAACACAACCTAAACAAACAGGCATGTAAAATTTGATGCAGCTCCAGGTTTTGTCTTCATGTAGCGGAAATGGAAGTTGCCCTGCATAAATCAACTGATTAGCAAGGTTTCTTGTTCATTGGTTTATCTTGTCTTCTCCTTCAGTAATTCTTAATGCAGCGCTACCACAGGTGAGGAGGGGAATAGGTTATTCAAAAGGCTTGGCTCATTTGACAGAGTGGTGTGAAAGCAAACCTGGACCCGCTGAGTCTTGTAAACCCAATTAAACCGAGTCCCAAATCGGGAATCTACCAGACTATTAGGTGTGCAAACACCCTTTGTCACCATGACTGATGTGCTTTCTAGTAAATGGACTCAATGTACGGTGTGTAAGTGATCTTCCTCATGTTAGCAGCCTCAGTTCAGCAGTAAATTACACTCTGATCAGCCAATACAACTCCATTAGTTTATTTATAACAATATAATGTAAAATTGTATCATCATAGTTTAGGCCATGTCAGTGTTTCCGCTGGTAAGGTTTTGGCGTGGCGGCATACATTTGATACAAAAAAAATTAATAATAGGCCTACACATTAGGATATGCACATTAAAGTCTAGAATTTAAAATTTTAAGGTTTTACAACATGGAACAGTGGTTGCAGTGATAGCGTCTTCCATCTTTATCGGTTGGTTTGCTGCCCGTCACTACCCAATGGTAACTCTACTTGGACAAACTGCCCAAAATGCATTGCCAGAAGACGTTCAGAGTGATTCAGATGACTATAACCCCACCCCGGATGACACACCGCCACACCAAGAGATCAATTCCTCAGGAAACACTGCATGTTGCTTACTACTGCAGTATAATGGTGTCACCATTGGGTCGCTGATGTAGGACACTTCAATGTGACATAATCTGAATAATGATTTAAGCTACTGCAATGAAATGGACAAATAAAACCAGCTGCTGTCTGGATACCAAATGTGTGGAAACCTTACACTGCATTTTAAGATTCCAGATAAATATCTTGAACTGGGGAAAAATACCAGCTCCTATAAAGAGTACAAATTTTCTTTACAACTTGAGTTTTGAAATTGTTAGACATATGAAGCACTGTAAAAGGAATAAACAAACGTTTATCAGGAAATGTTGTAAGAATTCTACAATGCAATACATTCAAGAAAGGGCAAAGGTAAAGCTGCTCAGAAATCAGAAACAGCAAACTGCAACTTTAGAGGCTGTAATAATAAACTGCAGCTTTTATTTTGTAATAAGAGACAATTAATGTCTGTAATCATGTGCAATCGTAAAAAAAATAAATAAATGAATAAAACCAGGGTTGTTTTGTTTTCTGCAGCTTTAATTATTCCAACTGACTTATCGTACTACAACCACTCGCTGGCTTTACTGGAAACCATTATTTTAATTGAAAAGTTGACTTGGCAGCAGCTGTGCATTATAATCACTTAGCACTCCAAAATAAAGAAAAAACAAAGCAGATAGGAAAGTGACGGAGCAGCAGTAACTTCATATTTGCTCCCTTTATGGCCTCTGCAGTGCATCTGTGCAATAGGCTGCCATGGAATAATTGGGGCTGAGTGAAGTGTGTTCTGCTGAGGAGAAGAGGGGCGTCGCCCTGCCCTCGGCACACGGCGCTGACTCACCGTGACACACAAATAAATAAGTGATTTATCAAGGATGCAAAGATATAAATCTCCTGGAAAGCAGTGCTGGAAGCGCTGGCCCGGCTTCGGTGGAAACTAATCCTCTGTCCAAGAGCCGCATCTCTCCTGTCAATTATGTTTGACGGTGTTTGCAACAACACAAAGACTTGCAAGCGTTACCCACGGTTCACTGATTGGATGCGTCCCTGCATGTCTCGTCTTCATTACCTTCCCTCCTGTTCTGATTGAGGCAGGCCAGCTTGCCAGAGCTACTTTCAGTCAGCAGAGGTACTTTGCTGTCTGGGTATTAGCACCAGAAACAATTAAATGAATAGTTCAAAACAGGTGGAGCACTTGTTTATGACACAAACAATTAAAGTCAGACAAAGAACTAGAACCAATAAAACCTAAAGTTTGAATCCAATAAAGCACATGACACTACCAATTAACATCACAGAAGTATCTGAATCATTACGTTTACCGTGTACGAGGGTAATTCAAAAAGTTCTAAGACAAATGCCATAAATTCAAACTGAGCCAAACTAGTTCAACAAAATTCTATCAAGAAGGAATTTTTCGGTGGAAACATTGCTTGCAGAAGTGTATTGACATAGGTGGATGCTATGTAGAAAAATAATTGTTACTTTCAAAAATAAAGTTTTTTTAAAATTTGTCTTAGAACTTTTTGAATTACCCTCGTATATGTGCGCTCATATGATGCAGACTATAGCTACTGTGCAGTACGTAAACTTCGACCCTATTTGTCTTTCAAGTCAAAATTAGATCCATAAACACGTCCACCTCCTGTCTCGTAGAGCACAATTGGCCCTTAGAAGTGAGTCTATCCGGGGTCAAAGTTGAACTTCGGGCATTAAAACATGACAGGTGCTGCATGCTGCTTTCACTTGCACAGCTGTTTAGAAGAATGCAGCTGCTTTCTTCAGCATTTATTTTATTATACCTCTTTGCTGACAACAGCCGTGGCCCGAGGCTTCATGTGTCCAGTATGTCCGTCTCTTCAAGATGTTTCCTGCATTCAGAGTCAAGAGGTGGCCATCTCCAGTTCTCTTCACGGAAAGCACCATTTTCCAACACTACCAAATAGAAATATTTCTTTATTGATGTTCTTATAAGGTGCCAAAGGTTTATCACACTTTTCTCTCTCTCTTTTCTGGCATGTAAGCAGGTGGATAATGAGATAATCCGTAAATGTGTAGTCACACCAATTTATACATTCCCTGATTGTGCTAAAATAGAGGTGCTGGTTTGATAAAGTAACAGTAAGACCGGTAGACACATGGTTTTAACATGATAAATCTCATTTTCATGAATCATATACTTATTCCAACTGCCAAAATAAGCATCAACATCATTAGAATGATGCCCATTCATTCTGAGTCAGGAAAAACCCTGCAGTCTGTTCATCCAGTCCATTCTTATGTCTGCGATATTTCAAGAATGCCTTTGTATGACTTTCTACAAATTTGGTAGAAAATCCACTTGGACTCAGGGATCCACTGTCACTGTGGAATTCATATGATAATTATGATCCAACCTGAAACAGGATAAAAGGAAATTGTACCCACATTTTATATTCAAAGCATCCGAAATATACTGACCCCAAGTAAATCTTTATTTGTATATCAAATAAAAATAAAAAATTAAATACAACTGTCATATCTAGGGTGTAAGGATAGAGGTTTTCCTTAGTGTTCTTATGGACAATTGGGAGTTTTGCCTCCACACTCAAATGCCACCAAACAAAACTCATTTTTCCACAATATCTGGAAAGCTTGTCAACCTCAAAACTGTTCATTATCGAGATGTGACTGGTAACTGACTCCCAGCTTTTATTTGAGGAAATACGGCACTAATAGAATGTTCCATTTCTGCAATTAGATTCCCCTAAAAGCCTACACTGAAAAACCTTTCCTTAAACTCACTTGTATTAATCTTTTCCGACATGTCAACTGCAAATTGATTGGTTAGCGGAAGCAAATGACCACAAGGTTGTAATTCAAGTTCTTCATAATAACATCCTTGTATTTAGTTTAATTTTGCATAAAACTCCACTATTGCTTTATAAGGGATTCTAATTACAATTCATGACCAAAGAGTGAATATTTGTCAAGTTTTTATTTTTAAACGCATAAACTTCATCTTCTTTCCAAGTCTTTAGCAAACACTTGGTGAGTTAACTGTGTATTAAAAGCCTGGGATAAAGTATTAAAATGCATGTCTGGATACACTAAGGATAGAAAAAGATAAAGTGTGCATGAGTAAAACTTTCCTCTTTTGTCGTCACGGAGGCCAAGCTCTATTAACAGTTCTTTCCTCTTTTTTTAATTAAAAATTTATCATAGTGCTGAGGGAAGCCACCCACAGCTCAGACCTTTAAAAAAACACATCCTCGAGCAATTCGAAAAAGTTCTTCTGCACAGCCACCCAAATTAATGTAAAAAGCTACAATGTGAAAACCACAAGACATTCTTCTATTTCAAGACCAGTTCAATAAACAACAAGACGGCGGGAGTTTGGACTTCTCAGTGCAGGAGAAGAGCAATTAAAAATAGAGATCAGTGTGAAATATGTTGGAAGACAGGCAGGCTATAAAATTAGGCTTATTTAATTACAAAAAACAAACATGTGATGCGGTATAAAGCCTTCCTGAAATCAAATAAATCCAAATAACTATGCTGTTTCAGTAACTTTAAATTACATCTTTCATAGCTTTTGTTCATTTTATTTTCATCAAACGTACACATTTCATGACAACAGAAGGCATTTTTCCATGGATTTTAATGTAATATGGAGTAAAGATAGCCTACATCATAAATCACATTTCTGATGCTTGGCACTGAACGTAATTCTGTTAATTTAATCTAATTAGGACACAGTAAATCTTCCTGTTTCACATGAACTTGAAAAATATGGTGGGAATAAAAGCATTATTACATACTAAACTGTATGAGGATGGTCATCAGTTTGGACCAAATAAAAACAAGAGTCCAGTATTAATGTACATGTCAACATCAGCCCACTGGAGTCGGCCAGTCTACAACAAAAACCGTCCCAGGACAAACTCAAGACAAAAATCAATGAGCGATGATACCATAACATGTTTTTCCAGCTGTTTTTTTCTTCATTCTCCTTATGCTCGTCATCTGATGCCTGGGCTAATGTGTCTCTCATCAGCCTCTGGAGACTGGAGGATGTCAGGAAAGTGATCTTGTTAATTCGATTCACCTTCGTAAGATGAATACAAAGTCTGTCTGCCAAGAGGCGGGTTGGTTTTCATAGCCGTCTGTTTTACACACAACCAAACAGCACCGTACTTCAGGGAAATACGAGTTTCATGAGGAAATGTTTTTATATTCAGGGTTCCCCTTTGGTTTGTAGAAGGAATAGATGTCATCTCTTTTTGCCAATATTTGACTAAAGACTGTCATTAGTCATCATTTTGGACCAGTATTATTGTTATATCACTCATGAATAACACACTGTGTCCTCAAGTATCTGTTGAGGTTTAATCAACTGCACAAAATGACATAAAACAAGGCTTATGGTTCAGACGTCTGCAGCCACTTGATCTTCATCTCAGTCACTTAGTCAGTGTGTCTCTGAGCTCATCAGTTGTGACAGCTGTCATTTCTAACTCATTTTCATTTCCTCTCTTTCTTTCTCCCATTTTCAGTTATATAATAATGCTGGGTTGCAGGCAGGTTTTTGAGCCCATAAATCACGACTTTGTAGCATTCCAGGCAAGTCAAACCAAACTACCTAAGTGCTAGGAATTGCAGTAGCTAGATGTAAACAAACCAACATGGCGGACCGTACAGGGCTTATGCTCATATACAATCATTTCTATCACCAGAGGTGCTGCTCCTTGCTTATTTGAAGGAAACAGAGAAAAAACAGCACAGAAGGCACTGCTATACCTTTTATGTTACATTATTTGTATATTTAGATACATATCTGGTATTAATTTATTCTTGCACTCAATGGACTGAAAACTAACTAATTCTGATTATGCATAATATTTATGGATAAATACTATTAGAGCAATACCGTGTTTTAATAAACAATTTGGCCCTTCTCTAACATTAACGTTATATAAATACCACATCCATGGGGGCCACCACTGTTATTTCGTGGGCTATGTGACGTCAAAGCGCAGAACTGGGAGTACATCGATCTAATATGAGTTCACAGGTGGAAAGTCACGGGTTTGACTGCCATTCCAGTGGACTTTCACCGGTAGAAGGTTGGAAAAACACGGGTTATGGGTTGCCTGGAAAGCAACATGAGTACAGCCACTAACCTGGTAACATTAACAGTGTAAACAACAGTACCAAAGCATTGCAGTTCCGTCTGTTACCATGGTGACACTACACAAGGCTTGCAGCAATATACACATTCTATACAACCATGTAACCCGAAAAAGTCAGCTAAAAGCTCAACAAAACCAATTTTCTTACAACAGAACAAAACTTAAACAAGTACAAATGTTTAAATATCTAACACAGGCTAACAGTCCAAGACCACCATGAATAATTCAATAAAACAAAAGACCAATATGACAATCTTTGCAGCGCTACACCACCACTAAGCAGACCCAACAGTACAAGAATTATTTACCTATTTTTTCTGATCATGACTTGGTTATATTTGAATGAAATTTCTGCTATCAGCTAATCCATTGTTTTGTGTTGCATTGAAATGATTCCAACTAGAAACAAATGGCCCAGGGCTAAAATTTATTTATTAGAGATAAACTCAAGCACTTCACCATCCCCCTCAGTGGACAGACATTAGTTTTTGATTTTAGAATTGGAGAATCTGCTTCGCTCATTCCCTCATAACAGAAATAAATAGCCTACTCATTTCCTGTTCAAGCGGAGTTTAGTGTGAATAACAACGAGAGAATCATGTCAACCTATATATGTCAACTTCAGCACAGAAACCACTTCCACTTGCGATGTTGAGGCTTCATCACTTTGACATGGAGGTAAACACCATATTACATGATGAAATTCAACTACTGCCATGATAAAACAGAATAGAAAACCAAGTAAAAGGACAAAAATGAGCAGAACAGTTTGGTAAAAAGCCATAATTTACTGTCAAAGAAACAGGTGCTTCTGACCTGAAGAACCTGTATACAAGAAAATACAGGGAGATATAAATTCCTCAAAAACATCAATACTAAACGAATAGAACTCAAACCCATGGATTAGGGTGGTCCTTATTTTTCAACTTTTAAAAGTTCAGGCTCTTACCCCACTAATATGTTGGAATGAATTAAAAAAGGGTAAAATTTTCTCAATATTAATCAATATTTATAGGCTGCAACATGAGACATGAAGATAACTACAGTTCACATCCCTGTAGACCTGGAACAGCTTTAGCCTGGTCTGATTCTTTTGTGGCTGAAGGTCTGATGTGCTGATTGCGATTTCAGCCACGTATGATTCATTTCTTGACAGCTGTTATTGACTAAACATCCTTGAAACTTTTCAATCATGTGCACAAAAGACACTGACAAATCAATAATTAAGTAGGAGTTTGTGTTACAACACCTAGTGCACCAACTGTCCATCCTTTAAGAAGGATCCTACCTCGATGGTTCTACCCTTTCTATCAATTTTTCCCCTGACAAAAAGACATTACTGAACAGCTATGGTCCATTTCACCACTAATCCGGACACTGCAATATAAAATCTCTAATCTGAGCGCCTGACATCCTTTCAAAGCACTGAACATCACCTTTCAATTCACCTTACCCACTTTTCACTCTTTGTTTTGACCTACTGATAACATTTACAGCATTAAAAAGTATTATTATGACACTAGAAAAGCCCTGGTATTCAAGATAGCCTTAGAATTTATAATATAATCACAATGCAATTGCAATTTTTCCTAAGAATTAAAAGTTTTCATAGGAGTAATCCATCTTAATGGAAACTTCCCTGTCTCAGCATAGTTTTTTTTCCTACTTGTATGACTCAGACACTGCACCTTATACACAAGTCTCATAATAGACGAGACAACCTTGACATTACCGCTGAAGTCCTGATACTGCCATTGTTTTGACTTCCTGGTAAAATCAAAGTCTGTGAATAGTCAGAGCGCTGAGAATCAATACTTCAGTCTGACACCGCTGAGCGATTTAAATGTGCTAAAACCGGAGTCCTTTTTGTCAAATGGCACCAATAAATCACTGCACCGGTGGCTTAAGTAGATCCTGTATGCACTATATAGATGCACACAAAACCTTCGTCAAAAAAAACTGTAATATACAGTTATTATTGATGTGAATGAGTGATTAAGGGCTGCCTTTTGGTAAGATTTTCAGGCAGATGAACAGACACCGTGAGAAAAAGACATTCGAGACAATGACAGCAGCGACTAAATCTTCTGCTAAAGAGCAGGGTAGATTTTTTATTTCTGTACCTCAGTGCAAAGACTATCTTCAAGGACAAGTGTTTTCAAGTGTGCTTAGAAACAGCTGCCGATCATTGTTTATCACAGTCAAATAAGTGGAGCATTAACAATATACATTGGCAGAGTTACTTCTTGTCAAGAGTTTATCGCTGTAGAATTTAGATTATAGTAATTCACCTCTTTTCATTTATGTACAAAGTAGTTGAACCATGCAGCTCAAAGATGTATTTTAAATTCTGTTCCTGTTATATAAGCCAGAACAGAGGTGTCAAACATACGGCCCGTGGGCCAAAACCAGCCCACCAAAGGGTCCAATCTGGCCCACAGGATGAATTTATAAAGTGCAAAAAAATCACACAATTACACAATATATTATTCTGTTCCAGATGCCAGTTAAGAATTATTTTGTTCCTTTGTAGATTCGATTCAATCTGCAAGTTGTAATGTACATGTTTAAATGATAAAATGAGGCATAATATTGTTGAAATTCCCTTATTTTTCTTAAGAAATTTCAGGTTGTTCACATTTTGTTTCAAAGGATGGTTTGTGAATATAAAACTTATCTCAATGTAATTTTATTTTTTGCACTTAAAGCAAAGAGAAACATTTGGAGTTTTCTTTATTCATAGGTTTTTGTGCTATTATTTTACTGATCAAGCCCACTTGCAATCAAATTGGGCTTTATGTGGCCCCTCAACAAAAATGAGTTAGACACCCCTTTCTAAAATATGTCTCCTTGAAAATGGCCCGTGACAACATGCATAAAATTCTTCTGTTTATGCCACAAACGTGTGGTGCTAAAAGATTAAATTAAATTATCCTCCCATTAGTCTTGAAACAGCACCGATGTTGAAACATTTTAGCAAAGGCTTGACATGACTAGAGGAAAGGACAAAATCAGACAAAGTCTCAGCAGGAGCATCAACAAAAGGCAACCTGCTCAGTCCCTTTATTACGTGCTGCCTTTAAAACAGCTGAGATTAAAAAATGCCCCCGTTCAGTTAGAAGCTTGTAGTACAATTGATGACTCATGGTTTGCTCAATAGTGACTGCTGAATGAATGGAGCAGGAGCACAATGTACTTTACTGACCAGACACTTTAATGCTGTCTGCCACATGATAAGGAAGTGAATGGCTCTGAGTGCTGCCAGCTGCTGTCGCCGAGTTATTACAGCGAAATCAACTATTGTTCACCCGGAGCTGGACAGTCACAGCCCTATCTGGGAATAAAAGTACTAAGTGGACCTGAAACAGTGCACCTTCATCAGCAAGCCTACTCTACATATAACAAAAAAGCACAGACGAAGCAACACTTACAGATTCTACAACGGAGCAGCGACAAACAGGACAAACTAAGTCAAAACATACAGAATTAAAAAAAACCCAAGAGAAACTGGAAGAATAGCAAATTTCAGTCAGTTGTGTTGTGGGAATCTGTGGAAGTGGAAAGAAAACGACCAGCAGCTAAACACAAAAGCCCTGGAATTAACATGCGTCATGAGCGATCCAATCAGAAGAGGCACGCTCTAATGGAAGGTGTGAAAGGACACGGCGAGGTCGCACAGAGATCCGATCACTCAGGACGTGTTCAGACTGTACGCCGAGGAGATCCAATCACACGCTGCAGGGGTTTCTTTATAAACACTATGCAACAACGGTAAGGAGATGTTTCAGGATGTCAAAATACTGTATCATGAGTGTGCACATCACGACTCTGCAGAGGTAGAGAGCAGAGACAGCTGTGTAGATCCAACCGACGACCATGAGTCTGCTAATAATAACAACAACAGGATGTCCGCAAGTCTGAAGAAGCCGAATTTATGGCTTTAAGACATTTCTCAAGGTGTTTCTGGTCACTCGCATAAATAACAATCCAACAGGCTTCATGGTTATTCTGTTGAACCAGTCTTAACCACGTTTCAGTCCAGTTAACGTTACATTTCCATTTGTCCATTACTAATGTTTCTGCTACTGACATTCAAGCTGCTAAAGCTCATACCTGAACCCCTTCACCCACGAATGACTGTTGGAGGCTCCACTCATTCCCATCTCCGTTAGGATAAAATGATCAACACTAATTACACATTTGACTATTTCCGTAGAAAGATTTCCAAAGTAAATATAGAAATATTATTTACTGTGTCTGTGGGATTTTTAAGATTTTGATTGTCAGATTTAAGGTTTAATTATCAATTTTAAGGATAATCAAGGGCTCAATTTAGGGCAATTACCTTTAAGACTTTTTATGGATCTATGGATACCCTGGATAACACAACAACAGGGGAAAAAAAACACTATCATGCATTACATTTTCAGCTTCTCCAAACAGAAGTATTTTAGTTAGTTTGATTAAACCCAAACAGCCGCTGGTCCCAAAAGCACCTACTGATCTAAAATGTTTAATAACTTATCATCCACTAATCCTATCAATACATTTAAATAATTCAGGTAGAATGCAGTTTCTCAGCTTTTCATCATCGTCAGACGTGACCCTTTTGGATGTTCAGATTCTTCTTGTCAGGTTAAGAGTTTAGAATTTATTAGCTGTTTTCTTAGTCGATGAAGTTTCCAAATACCATGAGTGCATCCGATGATGTGTTTCCTTTCAAAATATAGGGAACATATTCTAAAAATTAAAGATTCTGCTTTAAAAACATGTGATTTTGTTTGCTAATTATTACTTACTGCTTGTCGTAAAGTTTGCTAAATTCTTTAATAATTTAATTCCTTACGATAACTCATCTCTTAAGTAGCAGCTAAACTCAACTGTTTAACTAAAGATAAGATGAGATAATCCTTAAAATGAGATAATCCCTTAGTCCAATGACAGGGAAATAAACACAGCAGAGACAGTGTTGAACAGTGTTCATTTGCATTTTGATTCTATACATACACTCATTAAAATCATGCTGAAAGTAGATTTTTTTGTGTATCTAGGTATAAACACAGTAAATAATTTAACAATTACAGTTACTGTCAAGTAATTTCGATGTCATTTAATTAAATATTGTAAATAATTTGAGTTTAATGCTTTCCGAATTATGTAATTTTAATTATTGATCTGTTCACTGCACATCATTTTAAGTACTAGAAGATTCAATCGTCATTAAAGTGTGCGTCATGTGAAGAAGCCAATAAAACAAATGAAATGGTCACTGAACATCAATACTATACCTGCACCGAGGGAATAGCTTCAATACTATATAGTCATGATTTCAATACTTCAATACTGAAGAAGTAAATCTCATCAGTGTGGGTGTTGTGTGTGTAATTCAATACAGACAACTTCAGATCCTGGTTTATTACTATTCTATTGAACTCAGAGCAGGTTAAATTAGCTTTTTGACCATGTGATGCTATATTTTGTGGGTCTCTTATGTTGCACCTTCATTAGCTGAACTATTGATGAAAACTGAACTTTGAAGATGAATAATCGAAGCTATTGCTGAACGTATGAGGGCTTTAGGGACTTTTTAGCATGGCAAATACACTGTACACTCATTTTATTTGGTAGTAAATGGTTGTACAGCATTATGTTTTTACAACATTTATACTCTCCTTTTTATTATTATTGTTGTGAATGTTGAGAAATGAATCTATTATCTTTTTAGTTTGAGACTGATAGTTTTGTCCGGGAGCTACAGCTGGGAATAATCCTCTTCGATAGCTTAACGTGCACTGTTCCCGTTAAATAAACCAACAAATAAAATAGAGTAAAATCAATCACCTGACTACAAGGACTCAGCAGCAAGTAAAACTTTAATCCCTTCAGGATGGCAGAATAATAAATGAAGTATATCTAATTAAAAATGATGCCTTAAATAATTAATAAACCAATCAAGTTTCACATAACTCTTATCAAATTAATCTGATACAACATTTGTGTTTGTTTTTTACGATGCAAGCTGCATCTCTACACACTAGTGATTGTGTTTTAATATTCACTGCGTCTGCTCTTGTATTTGCAGTAATTTCCTTGCTTTTATTTGTTGCTGCTGCCGCCAAAGTTCCCTCCGTGGATCACTGACACTTCTGTTTCATCTCTACTGGAAAGAAAACGTGTACGACTGTTAACTACAGCAGCCAGAACAGAACAAGTGAAGATCGCTGGCTTTAACTAATAATGTGGTGACAAGCATCCGGTAACAAAACAGTAGGTGAGTTTGACTTTAACGCTGCCAGACAACATGACACCCATCAACCTAATTAGTGGAATGGCGATGGTACACACGGGGCGGGACTGGGGAGCGAGTGTCCAATGAAAGGCCTCGAAATGCACCAGTGTGACCCACTAGTCCACTCTGCTTTAGGGCGAGTTTTGCCTCAGTGGGCCTTTGGTGTCTGCAGCCCCCAGGCTTTAGAGCGGCTTTTAGAAGTCAAGCGCTCTTCCTGGAGAATGTAGAGGGGGAAAAAATGAGGTTATGGCAGCAGCAAAATAACAAGAGGTCAATGATAAAACATGGGCAGACAATGAGACATGAAGTCCAGCCATTTTATAGAGAATGAAAACTGTTTACACAATCTCCGGCTAAGCTCATCTCACTGGCATTTAGTCTTTAACTCAATCCTCAAACATCACCCTGATTGAAATGGGTGAAGCTGAATGTCATATAAAACTGACAGGGTGTGTGTTTAGTCAGTGCTTGTCAATCTCTCCTGAGCACATGACCACATCACCCAGTAAAACAGCGGAAACACACATTTTGGGTTAAATTTTAACCCACGCGCTGCACAGATCGCACTGACCTTGACCGCTCAAAAACAGTTTAGAATAGACTGCTGCCTCTCATGTTAATGCTCAGATTGAGTGAAGGCAACCACCATAAAAAAGACATTTAATATATACACTATGCATTTATATTTTCATATTTTATCATTTTACTTGTAAACATACTCATTCAACAAAAAATTAGGACTATGAATGAGATAAAACTGCTTGAAAACACCTGATATTTCCATTCAGATGAGAACAATGTCTATGTGGATGTACATATATGATGTAGAACAGATAGAAACAATGTGAAATTTAAAAAAATATCATCATCATAATAATATATAATACTCTACAACTCTAATAAAGTCTAAAAATCTAAAATAAATATTAAACTACATTGCATTTTATGCAAAATATAACAAGCAGCCTGACATAAAATGATGTGAAGAGTATTACTAAACACAAATAAAACTTCTCAGTATGCAATTGACAAAAACAATTATTATTTAGTGGCCATGTACTGTTATAGGAAATATCGTGTCTGACTTTCATGTGGTATGTATATAATGATACTACTCACTGCAGGGGTAAATCAGTGGTGAAATCAGCCTCATGGATATTAACAACTCAACACACTGTCATCTATGACCCCTGAGTTGGTAGTATTCTGTATAAAAAAAGATTAAGCCACAGAGTGTTATACTTGAATCAAGTCTTTCCCCCAAAAATAAAGTTTAAATTATGCAAATGCATAACAGACAGTATTTTCTAAGGTGACTGGTAAGCATCCAGGCAAGATCAAGAGCTTAAGGAGAATAGAAGCCAAAGACCATGTTCCCCAAAGAAAGATTTGGATTTGGATATGTTGCCATCTGTGGTGCAAAATAGCTGAAGAGTATTGCAGAATAGCTGAATTCCTGTGATCTGTGATCCCTCAAACACCACTGTATTGACACAGTCATTTATCTATAAGTGACAGAACCGCATGCACCAAACCAAATGATTACCATCACATGCAAACATCAGCTGCTTCAAAGTCAAATCATTCTTCCATTTTTTTTATTTTTTTACATCATTACTCGTTCTAAATTGCCCCTGACACAAACACTGAATATATTGTCTGCATATGTGTCATTTCAGAATTCTCTGTTCTTGTGTGCGTGTCCCAGATTCTTCTGAAAAAATGTAATGGATTTAATTCTGAAGAACAGAAATGAAGTCAGGGTGCATTTCATGAGAAGTGGGCTGGACTGGATGTCTTCAAAACAACATGAAGGCCACACTCAAGAATGTGTGTGCTGAATGTCACTATTTAGACTTCATCCTCGAGTAGCTTGGCAGAGAGGGGAGTACTAGACTGCTGGCATAGATCACTTATTGGAAACATTGTATTGCAGCGCAGTGGGCGGTCGGAGCACATCATCAAGATTTAATTCTTGGCAAAGTGTGAAAAATGCATTTTAAACTACATCTCAGCTGCAGTTTTTATGAGCAGAGAATGGAAAGGGGGGTCCGGTTCGCCTACTGGACCTGACACCAAGACGCTCACACGTAACAAAGAAAAAAAGAAGCGCGGTAGTAACAACAAACCATACACCAGATCCATACGAGCACCAAAAACGAGCGGGGTCTTAAATATTCACTTCATTATATTTTATTTATGTTCTTTCTTTGCTGCACTGACCCAATTTCCTTTTCAATGAAATTCATCTTACTCACTACAAAATATGATTAAACCTGGAGACATGTTTTTACTGCACATCACCACAGTCCTACCTTTGGAAAACCACCTTAAAATGGTCCAAATACATCATAGATGATTCTCCTCAGCAGAATGAGCAGCTCTAACAGGTTCCACTGTTCACATGATGCTTTCGCCACCTTGCCGGAACAATCTGCTGGAACACCGACACGTTTGGTGAGATGGTGAGCTAAAGTTTCAGCGGCTTGGCTTTCAGAACGCTTCCGTGCAGTTTCACACAACTTGTTGCCAACAAAGTCCTGAATGAGAACTCCATTTTGTCAATCCGATCTCATTATCCTCAGCCTGCCTTTGTAGGAAGACCCTGGCAACTCACTAATCACCGCCTGTGTCAATGCCAGTTCTGTTTACGGGGGAATGGAATCTCCTTTGGGAATGTCAGGGCGTCCTCGGAGCACTGCCACAGTGCAGGAAGCTTCAAGCGAGATGCTTTTTGACGCTGAGAATAGAGAGTGTGTGGCTTTATGTGTGTGTGGGACGAGGCCTGAGTATAGCATAGCCTGAGCATGCATTATGCATAATTAATGAACATGCGGAGAGGAATCACAATGCATGCTCGGCACCGCACAAAGCGTCAGTATCTAAAGCTAGGGGTCAGGGGTCATGTCTGGTTTTGTGCGTGGCCGCCGAGGACCGAGACAAACAAGGAGACCTTTGAGAGTGCAGGAGGTTTCATGTACATAACAAGCAAACAAAAGAAAGCGGTTGGTTGCATAATAGAGGACAGTCAATTTATTTTAATGTAAATGCACATAAGACAGAGGCTGACTGAGTTTAGATCCAACTAACACACTTCAGTTAGACATCTACATGGATCTGTGGGATGCTGTTGACCCCATTAAGCTGCTTTGAATTCTGTATACATTAAGATTTCTCTCAAACTACAAAACACTCCAAACCTCTAACAGTTCACTCCACTGGAACTCTCCCACTTCTAAGGCTAATGAGAACATTTAATGGTGACGTTCAGGTATAGTATTAAAACAGTAATCTTTCAAAAAAATTGCACCTAATAAGATAAGTTGTAATTATTATAACTCTTAAGTTAAATTCAAAATAGTTAACCTAAATAATCATTAAACAATGGACAATTTCTTTGCTTTATAATTGCTCCTTTAACTCCTCTTTCCTATTCTGCAATATTGTTAACCTACAACAAACCACAATTTACAGCCTAGGTTTACCCCTTTTTTGTCAGTTGTCATTCATTCGTTTAACCATTACCATTACCATGGAGGTGGGGGGGGTGTAGGTTTTCAGATTTCCTGGGTCACTGACTGGTGTCGGCTCAACTTGCCTCGACTCTGCACAGCCTTTGTTTCCACTGCATGAGAACAGAGACCACCAGATACTATCAGAAACTGCTTATTGTTATTTACCATTTACTTTCTGTGTCAAGTTTTCTTCTTCTGTCCCTTACCCCTGGTTCCCACCTTCAAAAACAGGTATATGAAGGTTCATTCATATACCTGTCTGGAAGATCCGGAGTTGGTCCCTGTGCGCCTTTAGCGTTATCTCACTGTTCCCATTGGCTAATGCT
>JAPQRQ010000007.1:23105993-23118312 GCA_037367365.1 Apogon talboti
ACCTCAGGGACAGGTCTTCTGCTGGTGCCCAGAGTCAGGACTAAACAGGGTGAAGCTGCCTTTCAGTTCCATGCAGCGAAACTCTGGAACAGTCTCCTGATGATGTCAGACAGGCCTCTACTCTAACATTGTTAAAGTCCAGGCTGAAAACGGTTCTGTTCAACTGTGCATATAATAGCTGAAAGTATTCTATCTGCACTCTTCTCTTTACTTTATTTTAATTGATCATTATTTATGTTTTAATTGTAACTGTGTGCTTTTAAATAGTTTCTTTTCATTCTTGTAAAGCACTGTGAATTGCCCTGTGTATGAATTGTGCTATACAAATACATTTGCCTTGCCTTGCCTAGACTTTTCTGGTGAAGTATGTTTGTTGTAACACTGTCCAGTGAGAACCACGTATCTCCAAATGACAACTTTTCACGACTGGTTTCCCAATTTTCGATAATACATTTTTTAAGGTTTTTAAAGAGTTTATTGCGTTTAAAAAGCAGGAGAATTCATTTAACACATGAAGTAGCAAGTCATCCTTCATCACAGACATTAAAAATGAAGATTCAGGTTTATGTTTATTCAGTCACCATCCATGACACAGAAAATACAAACAATGAGGCTAATTTTAAGTCAACCGACTGTGAATTATGTTGAGACTGAATAGGCTTAGGCAGAAACTAAATGCTTATATATGCCTTGCCCAAATTCACATCAAAATCAGTTTTACCCTACCAATCAAAACAGCAGAAATCATTCCTGCTTCAATCCTTCAAAAATGTCTTTTCAAACCAGTGTTTTGAAAACCATTAATGAATTGTGTAGCTTTAAATTTATATTCATATCATTCCATAATTTAACCCCAATAACAAATAATAATTGGAACATTATCGGAACATTATTTGCATAGTTTTGTAATAAAACAAGTCATTGAATTTCATAACATGATAAGATAAGATAAGATAAGATAAGATAAGATAAGATAAGATAAGATAAGATAAGGCCTTTATTGTCCTACAATTGGGAATTTTGTATTTTGCAAGAGAAAAATGACGACACTTACAGATATTTTCACTGGACATGAAGGTGATTAACAACTGTAACTGAGATGAAAAGATGTAGAAGTATAAAGATGACAAAGTACCTGAAATATGAGTAAAACTGGTCACATTCCATCGCTGTATATAACATTCTGATGGAATAGTTTTGTTTTTGTTTTTAGAAAATACAGAGGATCAACAGAACCATCATGGTTTCAAGGATGAACTGATTAAAGAATAACTGCACCAGATCATCCGTTCTCCTACTGATCTCTGTTCTCAAACACGTCCTGGACCTGGTTCATGTCTCTTTCCACCTGACAGGCTTTGGTGGCAGGTGGAGAGAATCCGACTGGAGATAAAAAGAGCAGAACCAGGCTGTCAGTTCTGCTGTCAGAAAAAACAGACATCCACCTCTGAGGGAAATGACCTGCAGACACTGGTCAGTTCAGAAATACCTGAATACAGTCAGCCAGCAGCTGTGTGTATGATTCACACTGGTCATATCTATAAATGCTTTTTCCAAGTCATCCATAATGGACGACTCACTACCTGCACCGCAAATACAATGTAGAGTACACACTCAGTACAGTCTGTACTTTTACTCTATGTATGATGGTTCTGTCAGTCATATCCATCACAAAGGTATGAGTCATAGCTTCCGTTTTAACATGCATTCACTCTATGACATATTCATTATTAAATAACTGTACTTTGTTATGTAGTCACTTTAAGAAACAGAAAATGTACATTTACCTCAGAAAATCTTGCAGAGATAATGGTAGAAATTGGTATAATTTCATCATTAAACAGTGAAAGTTCTGCATTCAGAGAAAATATGCAAGTAATGTCAGCAAAATGAATATATTTAATATTTTTGCTAATTTGTATTCATTTTCTTGCTTGGTTTGTTCATTTGTTTTGGCTTTTTTTCTTGTTTATTTTGTTAAATTTCTTGCCAATTTCCCATTTTTATTGATTTTGTTGATTCAGTGCTTATTTTGCACATTAAATCAACATATTCTCAGTTCAGTCTTCATTCTTACATATGTTGCCTTTATTTTCTTTTATGAACTTCATTTGTAGAGCGAACACTTATGATAAAACAATGGTTGCAGTGAAAAATTATTTTCATTGTAGTATTAAAACAATACTTCGTTAATTTCTATCATTTTCTTGCTTGACTTTAATTTCTTGTTTAGTTCATTTTTGTCTTTTCAGGTATGCTCATTTTTCTTACACATTAAATCTCCATCTACTTGATTACATATTCAGCGTTTACCTGTTACACTGCAGTAAAAGGCATTTTTGTATTGACTGTGTTCATGTGTCAGAATGAAGAAGATGCTACAGCAACAAAAACATTAAAAAACATAGCACGGTCATCGTAAATGTGACATGTAAAAATACTGTTAAAGCCAAACTCTATAATTAAATACAAAACAAGTCCTCACTCTAGTCATGTCAATATTTGTAGCTGATTGATTTTAACGTGTCAGCTGGGGAATGAGCCATTATAGGAGAAATTTATCTTTTGCAAAAATACACATTTGCTGTATATAACCATGCAGAGATGGTATCATTTGTGCAGACACATTCAGCTAAAGTCTCACCCTGCTGTTTCAGATGATGCATGAGGCATTACAAACAGTGTTACCTGTCTGCAGACTCCATAAACGCAAAATATTTGCTCTAGGAAGAACACATTTCAGCCGTATTTTAATCCTTATAGACCAAAAACTATGGTGAATTCCAAATGAATACTTCTCTCCATTTAACCTTTCTGAAGTGTTTCATCACCATTTATTATAACATTATCCTCTGCATTTTGCAGTGAAAATCAGGTATTTTCCAATGTTTAATTTACTGTTTATGTCTATGTTCATAAAAATTCAGAATAAATTCAAGGATTGTTATATCAAAACAGAGAACGCTGAAGAAAAAGTGACTTTCCTGCAAAATGTATCATTAACTGAAAGTAAAAACAAGTGTCTACTGGTAAATCAATGTTGCAGAAGATGACGGTGTTTCCACATTCAATACGGAGCCTCTGAATGTCCAAACGGGTTATATCTGATGATGACGCAAAGCTGAGAAACTGCATTTTACCTCAATTATTTACATGTATTGATAGGTTTACTGGTTCAGAAGTTATTAAACATTTTAAATCAGTAGATGTTTTGGGGTCCAGCAGCTGTTTAAGTCTTTGATGAATAAATCAGACTAACATTCACAGTTTCTGTATTGTGGCTTCAGTTAACAGTGAGCAACAGGTAATTTTTCCCGGTATAATTAAGTGTATGTAATCATTTATATGTCTATTTGAGTGAATCTTCTTCTATGTGCATTATATTATTCCACAAATGATCCTAATAAATGTAGTAAACAGATCAACTATGACCTTTACTAATGAGTCCATCCATTGTCCACGTTGGCTGCTTCATTAAGAACCATGATCCAAATGCGCCCTCTAGTGGCAGCAGATTTTCCAAAAAGTGCGAAGCACCAATCATCTAAATGGCTACTGATGTTTCATTTATTGCAAACAAATGAAATTCCATAAATTCACCCTAAAAAGAAAGTAATTAAATAACTACTTGAGGCCTTGTTCATTTCACACTGACATCAGTGCATTGATATAAAGGTAAAGAGCATGAATTAGCTCTTTATTTAAGCCCGATTTGGTTCAATAAACTGAGAAATGCAATTCTGTCCATGTCACATCATGAGTGATGAGCTTGAAATACAGATTTGGTGCAAGAAGACAAAAGATTACATGTTTTTTTTTCAGTAACTCCCTTTTAATTCAAAATAAAACAGGAATATAAAATGATTAAAATCAACATTTATAGACAGGAAGACAAAATAAGACATGAACATAAAAGGGTTGAGGGTTGCATTTACATTGTGCATTTTATACTGTACATTTTTTTTTATCATTCTTACCTATTAGAATCTCTGTTTACTCTCTATTACAAACTGGATTAGTTCAGCTACTGTGTGGCTGTGCCAGTACTGGGGAAAATAACACAGCCATGTAAATTAACGACAGAACACGTTGTACTCCAAAGTCACTTTGGATTTCTCGAATGGTACTTGATCTTTAAAACATATTTCGATGAGTTGTTATTGTATTGGTGGAGGTAACTGTCAAAATAAATGAGTTCAGCAGGGAAAATGCATAACGCACTCTGGAAATTTAGCGGCAAATAAAGTTTCAGTGGAGAGGAGTGGATGTCTGAAACAGCAGCACTTTCTCTTCATATGAATCATTCTAATCAGTGTCGTTTTGGCTCAAATTAACACTCTTAATTTAGCAGTTACCTCGACAGCAGCCTGGTGACAGCCGACGCGATGCTTCAGCACAACAACAGCGTACTAAAAAAAGTATGAAATATAAAAATGTCTCTAATATGGTACACAGTGATATATTTTTGCAAAGTTGCACAGCTTAAGCTCATCTAGCAAAAAAGGTCGCGGGGGGCAGGGAAAAGGTTGGGGAAAAACAAGCGAGGGTTCATTTCAGTGCTTCACACTCGGTTTTCACCTGTGTGCTCTCCTTCAGCGCAAGTAAAAAGAAGTAATGGCACGAGGAATCCATTAGCTACTCGGGGTGATCGGAAGCAATGTTAAAAACCTGAATATGTCTGTGTAGAAAACTGAATAAAAAGGGATTATTTGATTTGTAATTTTTAACAAGTGCTTCTACATTCACTACCCATAATCACCTTCAACTCATTGTTTTAGAAAAGCTCATGAGGTCTGTCAAAAAAGTAGAAAGGGGCGACTGTTCTCAAGTATTGCACCGAACGTTTTGGCAATAAACCCTTAGGCACAAAGCTACCTAACCAAACAAGGCTGGGAACACGCGGTCATGGGCGTCTACGTCGGGTTCGTCGTCACTAACTATTAATGTAATACTGTCTCTGAAGACGGAGCACGGACTCTCTAGAACCTGAACACTGCAGTGAGTCCAGTTCATAAACAGCACTAAGAGCAGAAAGGGGTTAAAATAGATCAGAGTAGTGTTGTAGTCCAGACCATGTGAGACCAAGACTTTGAGGGTTGGGCACTGATTAAACTATCCCTGTTATATTATTGATCTGATACAAGGGGTTAATTAATAATCTGTATGTCTTAATGTGTGGAACAGACCAGGCTCATTCTTATCTGTTACATGTAAAGCAATGGTTTGACCTCAAAGTTGACCGTCAGTCAAAATGTAATAAATACAAGTATAAAGCTACTGATTTATTTTTAAAGTAAGTGATCATGAACTGAATAGACTGATCTATGGATTGACCAATTTCTGATGTCACTATCAGACTGATGCATTCATAATTATAGAGCCTCTTCCGCTGTGCCCCATGGGAAAAAATATGAATGGTGGTCAATGGTAAGAGACAAAGTGTTTGATCCTTTTAGAATAGTTTCATCATCTAAACGTATGGTATTCGTCAGTTTAAAAGATAATTTTACAAGTCAAAGAAAGTCACTGTTTGTTGCAAAGATACTAAAGAAACATCTGGTTTTGTGATAAACAGCTGACTGGACTTTCATCTGTTATTACATCTGATACATGTCACCGACACCGCCTTGGTACATTTTACTTAAATCTTTCAAATTGAGATGAAAAACTACTAAAACAGGAGAAAATGGTTCCAGTCACGTTGGATCTGCAGACACATTTCAGACTCTGAACAGATCCCGGACAGAAACCGTTACCATGACATCACCTCCATGACGTTCAGGCATCAAGTCTTTATATTAATGTGTTTTCACAGTCTGATACTTCAACAGTTTTACAAAAACTGTGACTTCATTAACCTACAAAATTATCTTTTAAACTGACAAACATCATAAGTATAAACAATGGAATAATTCATAGGGAACAAAAGAAACCCTAAAAATTACTTGTCTTCTCACCCTTTGACTCCAACACAATTTTTATCCAAACTAGGGTCCCATGAAGCACAACAGGAAGGGGCGGGGCTTCAGCTCTCTATAGCAACAAAGTTATACATTTTAAATTGAATTAAATTGCTACACAATCACATATGTTGGAGTGATCTGTTGATGTTTTTTTTTTTTTTGCAATATTTAGTAATAAACATTTATTGATTATATTGGTGCTATTACTCAGAATAATAACTTTCATTAATTTGAGTTAAAGATTTCGTATTGAAGGCACAGGACACACAGATGAAGTACCGATAATCCATCCAGCACATGGAAGGACACACAAACCAGGGCAACAGAGGCTGGGGAAGCCATGTTTGCATACTCATATAATAAACTAATAAACAAATAGGGCTTTTTGCTTGGAAAACGTATTAAATTTGATCCTTAGTTGCCTCAGTGTCTGTTAGATTTACAGTTTTATTTATAATTTAGTTTGTAGAGAAATAGCCACAACGCATGATTGATAAGATAAATGATCAAATGTGTTAATCTTAATATAACAGTGGAAAACAGTACATGATTAAGGAAACATGAATGACTTTCAAAGCTGTAGGACTGGACTGGGACCTGTTTGGTAGGTTCCGAATAAAAGTGTGACATGAATGCAGACGTGCTAAACACTGCTGCATGTTTTTTGGACATTGTTGTTACAGATATTCTTTGTTTGCCACTGGATTTTTCTGATTGACACCACTTTATTACTTTAGAATGCGTCAAGTTAATGGCTGCATATGAAGAAGGAAGTTTAACAAATAAAAACAGCCAATGCGCAGTTAGTAAAGTTAGTGACACCCCCACCGGCCTTGATAAAACCCTCAGACTGAGTAAAAGACGGTCAATTCAGAGACGAAA
Organism: Apogon talboti; assembly: GCA_037367365.1. Lineage (NCBI taxonomy): Eukaryota > Metazoa > Chordata > Actinopteri > Kurtiformes > Apogonidae > Apogon > Apogon talboti. The sequence goes on from JAPQRQ010000007.1 coordinate 23,112,839, forward strand.
CCTTTCACCAAATGGTCTCCATACTTGATCTCAAGGACTACAGCTCTACGAAGATTATAGTGCAAATAATTAAGCAGGGAGGCTCCAACAGTTGATGGCAAAACTCCCACAGCATTCACAAATGCCACTTTTGTTTTAGCAGCAGTGGCATCACCTGACACCGAGCCCCAACACTTCTCGCTTCATCACTCAGCCATCGGATGCATCAAAATGCTGGTTACAAATGGATTCTGTTAAAAAATAAATACTCTATGACAGCCATGCCTACTTCTTCTGAAAGCCTCGGAATGTATGAAAATAATTCACGAAGTTTTATTGAACTCTATCATGGCATTAACTGTTTCTAAATTTGCACCTGATCTTGTGTTGCTTTGACTTAAGAGAATCTGCACGGTTTGTAAAATAACAACGAAACCTAAACTTAATAGGAAGTTTCCCAGCAGAGGCATGGCAGGAAAAAAATCAACAATGTCACATTCATTTAAGATGAGATACAGAAATATACTGTAAGATCCATTTTTACCCATGAATCAACTGTATTGACTACAGTTTCTGCACAGCGCAATCTTCCATATTAGTAAGTAGTCTGAGGGGATGTCATGATGGAAATGCACCTGAAATCACTCTCTGCCACATACAATACATTCACACACATGGAAATTCCAGATATTGGTCAAACAGCATTTGCAAATGATATTTAAAAAGTGAAGTTTGCCCCGTTGTGTAAGGAATGCTAAAAATACGCAACTTAGTGCTTACAAGTCAATTTTGTGCATTTTTGTGAGAGGAAATAGTCTAATCCGTCAATTGTGACAAACTCCACCCAGGTGGTATCTTCAATGGGGGTTAAAACATATACACTTGCAACTACAGTCTGACCGCTTGTTCCTTAAACGCACACACACAGTGGGATTCCACAGCCTCTCTCACACCTGAAAAACACTGCAGCAACTTCTACCTGCAAACAAAGTATCTTCACATTCAGAATTTGCTGACGAGTTCTGTTCTGTCCTCACCACAAGTGAGTACAAAACAAATGCACACACAAGCACACGCTCTCACTGAACTGGGATGAAGCGCATGGTGGGCTTTAGCTGTTTTCTTCATTAGTCGGGGTCGGGGGCTTCTCTGGATTGGAGGTACCTTCGAAGCGCTGGGAGGCGATGGCTGCTTGGTGGGACATGCTTTTCCTCACTATGTCGCCTTTTCTCCACAGAGTGATCTCCTGCAACAATAACACACACATGAGATGTAGTTTCACAGAGCCAGAGGGTTCTTCACACTCCAACAGCTGTGTGCCAGTTGCTGTTGTACGTCCAGTATCCTCCACTATCACTCTGGAAGAGGGTTAAATGCTCCTTGGGTTATTGGGCCGGCACTGAGTTCACTATGCGATGACGTTGTTGTTATGGTGGAACATGTGCATATGAGGCAGAGCGTTGTGGTATTAAAATGACTAAATGCCCACAAAAAAAGTTGGCAAATAAAAAGATGTGTGTCATGGTTAAAACTTCCCATGTTCAGGATGTAGGTGCAGCTCAGACGCTGTTGTCTTACTGTTTTACTGTAGTGAGGAGGATGTTCAAAGCAATGATGCACAGACAGAGGATGGAAGGAGAATGACAATCCTGTTGCTACACGATGGAAATATCCACCTACATACTGGCAGAGTATTCACACTGCCAGATTATTATGATATAGAAGATGCTGCTACTGGTGATACTGTAAACACTGTGAGTAATTTCTGCCAATTGGAATCTCTCAATCAAAACAAAAACAAAAAAAAAGTGTAGTTCGGCTTGTTGATGTCATGAAAAAGCATGGAATCATAGGAGTTGTTATTTTCACGGTCACTGCTGGTCTACCCGATCTGATGTAAAACATATAAAAAATGTACACACATTATGTTTAGAGACACATTCATATCATGCAATTCTGATGAAATAACGAGTGATATGAATGTGATGTTAAATACCAACATTATGTTAATGTATGATATGCAAGTGATATGTTCTCTGATAGGGCTGTCACACCGGCAGGGTTCCATGCTGGTTCTGATTCCTGAACCTAATTTTGAACCGGCTGGTGTGTGTGACAGTGGAAAAAAATTGGTTTGGAAACCTGAAAAGTTGGTTCTCATCTGGAAACAAAAAAGTTGTTTTTTCCTTCTAAACCATGACATCATCAGTGGGTGTGTAATATTCTTGGTTGTGAAGGCAAGCGGGAAGTAGAGGAAAACAATAGAGAAATGTGAAATAATGTCCTCCCACTTTAGTTTTGTTTTCAAAACTAGCGTTAACGTGCACCAATGATTCTGAGAGTCCAGAACAGAGCTAGAACTAGAACCAAAACCGTGTCTGTCTGAAAACACTATGAGAGGTACACCATTCTGTTCACCGTGTGTCTGTCTAAAGATGATGGATCTCTGAACAACTGAAAATATTAACCTACGTGAATGATTCTGCAGTCTGGTCCTGCCTGACACCTTGACAACAGCAAAATATATCGAATATATTTATAATGAATGTTATCTAATGGAAGGTTAGCTTTTGAGCTGAGCCTGACTTCTTTCTAGATCCACACTGAATAGATCAGTAAACTAAAGAGACACTGAATTACTGTGTTGCAAAAAGTTATGCACATAATATGAAGTCTACGTTGTGGCTGAAATTCTGTTGTATTTCTGTCATTACTAATCCTCCAGGTACCGGATAAAACATCAGCGACATAGTCATTTTACAGTATGATGCCACTGACAGTTAACCAAATAGAATTAAATAGAACTTTATCTCTGAATCTGAACATGGTTTGTACACAGCTCCAAAAAATATGCCGTATAACAGAGACCTAGGTTGGTTTCATGCAGAAATGGTACATACACACCTTTAAGCCCCTCAGTGGCTGTTTTTCCAAAATGATAAACACATTTCAAGCAAACTTCTGAAAAGTCGTAAAAAAAGCGAAAATGCTCATTATGTTTCAGTGAACGGTTTGGAGCGAAATATTTGGTCTGAGTGGAGTAAGGAGAGCATTGTCGTTGTTCTGCTAAAATGGCTGTGATGTCTTTTTCATTGGATGAGACAGAGAAATAATTTAGCCTCCTAATCACAATCCAGAAATTCGGAAATGTCCATAAACACTTTCAATGCAAAATGTCAAAATGCACATTGCATATGCTTAGGGAAACATAAATACTGAGCACAGATGAGCAGCTACATGGATACCTTCAAATGTGGCCATATTTCAGCAGACGTACCTGCTGTTTAAAATAGCGCCGTTCCTCCTCGTCTATGAGGACCAGGTTGAGGTAGTAGCGCACTGAGAACTTCTTGTTAATGTCCCTCATGGTGGGCGTCATCTCGTAGCCGGCTAGGAACAGCCTGATGGGGATGGACTCTCCTGTGGCACAAGAATCCAGAGACAGATAGAAAATAAAAAATAAAGCTGCCACACAGTCACTCAGCACATTGTGCAGTGGAGAGAATAGAACTGCAACAACTAACAATTGCAAACATATTCATCTGTGACATGAGTTCTGCAAAAGACATGATACACAGAGTTAATGCAGGAAATAGAGCATCCTCATACTGTTTGACAACTTATGAATGGCAACATTAGACAAAATCAATAGTAATAGAGTGTTTCATTACATAGAAATTCACCATAAACCAATTCTTATGTTCCCAGAAAACATAAAGCATATTAAAGAGCCATTTCCATGCAATGTATAAAGACTATGTGTCATTTTCAATCAGCCGCGCTCCTGTGAGACAAATCCACTTTTTTATAACCAAGTCTGACAAAATAAACAAACACAACTACCGGCGTCAGTACATTTTGATGGGAAAGACTTTAAATTGGAAGTTTCATCAAAAATACATTTCCCCAGGCATATTTCCTGATATGACATTGAAAATCAAACTGTCATTTAATTGATGTTTTTGAGCAAAAAATGACAAATATTTGCTTCTGAGTTGCAGAAATTTGTGCAATTTACATCCTGTTTTGCATGAGAGAGCTCACTGAAAACATCACTTTGAGTTGAAGGTAATTACTGGGGCTTTTTCCTCTGCAACCCTTTTATAGAGTCAACTAAATTAATGTGTAGATGAATCTGTCTGGTGTCATTACCTCTGACTGGCGCACCATCCATGATTTCGTACTTTGCTATGGTGTCGTTCTCGTGGTACACATTTGGACCCGTCCCGGTCGTCTCCCGCTTGATGATGTCAATCTCCATATGTTTGATCTTAATTCTAACCAGCAAAAAATAAATCTTCCCCACAATCACATCTTTTAGGTGATACCTACAGGAAAACAGAAATATGGAACAAATCTTAACATGGCTATGAGAAACGGACATATTTTAAGACATTTCCATAGTTAAAAGTGATCCTACTTGGACTTATTGTACTCAAACTCTATGTGTAGACAGTCCTCGATGCCCACTTCCATCTTGATGGAGGAGTTGAGTTCAGGGTAGGTGCTGAGTGTGTGAACGACAATGTCCAGCTCTTTGCTGATGTCGTTCAGTCTTCGGCTCACTGTCGCTCTCAGAAAGTAGCTGAAAGACAAAAATGTAGGCCAGACGTGTCAAAAGTGCATTCATAGTACTGTACTCAAGTAGACACTCAAATACTTGTGTAAAAAAAATACTCTGGTAAAAGTAGAGGTACTACTTCACCACCTTCACTCAAGTTAAAATATAAGCTCTGAAATGTAATCAAAGCAGGAATAAAACATATTTCTATATTTTCTACTTCATACATTAGATCTCCTTTGTCGAAGGCAAATGCATAAAAAGACAATACAGTTTTTCCACAGTCAAGTCACTTTATATTGTCTGTTTTGTCATTTAAGTCTTTAACAACACCATCTGCACGTGTGACTATGTGCTGATCTATACGGTACATAAATTGTAACCTTTTCTATACATGTCAGTATGTTGGGAAGGTGTAATATGATACAAGATGAAAAATAATCAACTATCCACTGTTATTGTGAATGATACATGGACCTCAGAATGACCCTGTGTTTATGTACCTCTAAATGACCTTTAACTCATTATGGATGCTGTTTTTAACCCCCTGTCTCCAGTAAGTCTTTGGACTTGTCATGGATCTCTCTTTGACTTGAAATACACTCCTCCTGTGTAAGTAATGCTGATGAGACTGATATATAAGAAAGGGCATTCTCCTAGCTGTTCTGTACCTCTAGGGTTCCTCAACACCACCATGTGTGCGACAGTATATATAAGAAGGATTTTCATCAACACATTCTTTGTTGATATTTTGCCTAACTCCACAGTGCATCTCGTAACAAAATCCACCTCAGTTTTAACAAATGTAAGGTGAAGAAAGTACAGATATTTGTGTTAAAAGGGAAGGGATAAATGTAAATACAGTGAACCCTCACACTTCGCGGTCTCAGCAATCGCGGTCTCAGTACATCGCGGAGGCGTCGGTGGTCTGTAC